>JABUQX010087621.1:5000-20000 GCA_015478945.1 Trachelipus rathkii
CCACGGGTGAACAACCGTTGCTTAGGTGAGCGAAAAAGTTTTTCATTTAACCATCAGAAAAACGTGTAAAAAAAAAAAGAGATGAAGAACAGAACTTTGCTATTTAAGAAAGGAAAAGATTATGGAGAAAAAGAATGGAATATGTGCTACATTGGGGAATTATTTATAGACTATAGTGTTTTAAAGTTTATCACAGCTGCTATCAAAGTAAAAAAGGTAACAAGAACAAAACCTTATGAGGGAAGCAATGGAAGCAGTTATCATTAAAATGAAAACTGGAAAACCAGATCGTGAAGATGAAATTGCATTATAAATATTGAATGCTCTGGAAGAATTTGATGACAAGAAAGTTTAAGTAATAGCGTACGATAAAGCCGATGTGCGTAAGTATTAATTGAAGGACTATAATAAAGCTTGGATAGTCTGAGCAGTGTCCTGAGGTCCCCGACTATTTGCACGTCAGGTAGGGAGCAATTTTCCCATTCATACCATTTGATATTAATTATTATTTGTTATCTCCAAAATCCAGGGAACGTTAGAGCACTGTAATAAACATCGCAGTATCATGAGGACCAAGTAGCAAAGAATGCTATACAAATATAGTTGACAAGAATAAAGAATATTATAAAATCAGGCCTACTAAGACTTCTGCCAAGGCATAATTATGAGAATGTCGACAGAGAGGCTATTTAGGTCAAACGAATTCTTTGCAAATATGAAAAACATTCTTCAGAGTAAATCAAGAGAACTTGATAAAGATATTAGAGCATGGAAATAGATTGGAATAATATGTGGATGATTAAGAACCACTGTAATAAGCAGGAAGTAGTTGTTAAAATGTAGGATGGTGAATCAGAATGATAACGCACTGGTAGAGGTATACGGAAAGATTGTGAAGTTGCCAGATTACTTCTTTTCTTTTAGTGATACTACTGTAAAATAAGACACCCTTTGCAAGAGTTGACTTTAAGCATGTTCTTTTTAACCCTAACAATTTTGCCCTAATCAATCATGTATGCCACTCAAAATCTTCCTACTGTACTGGCAGGTTGCCCCGATGACTTTAATGACAAATATATATTCTAAATAGTTGTTCTTTCGTAATGTCATAAATCAGAGCTGGTTTTGTGTTGTGTTTTATTATTACCATTGAAGTGCTCATTCTTTCGAGTATCCTCTTTTTTTTTTTTTTTTTTTTTTTTTTGCTACTTTTCGGTCAACGAAACGTTCAACAATCTACTCTAGAACAATTCATTCTTTCGAGTATTCCTTTTCTTTGCTACTTTTTCGGTCAACGAAATGTTCAGCAATCTTTTCTAGAACAGCATTTCAGCAGTCTGCTTCCTCCATTCATTTCCTTATAGAAAGTATAAGACTAGCTTCTATATAACAATGTCAGTAACACATAGCTGTTAGCAAATATTTCACGTGTATTTACTAAGATTTTATGTTTATCACCAGATTTTTTAATTTATTGAGCTCACTAGCGGCCTTAACTGTCCATCTATTATTAACTTCATCTTCTAATATTTAAATAGTTAAGCCTGCTGAACTGCTCCACCAAGCTTCCTTCAGCTATTAACCCTATAACATCCGTCTCTCTTTGACATAGGCATGACTTCAGTTTATCTTCTTTTCATTTCCAAGCCTTTCCCCCCTTACGTGTTTCGTTTCATTTAAAGAATTTAACAAACATTATAAAGTTATCTTTTTTTCAGAAACAGGCACTAGTACGTTATCAGCTAATCTGAAGTTATTTAATAATTCGTATTTTCATCATAAAATTTTATTCGAGTTAAAAATTTCTATATATTTTTTTTTTGAATGAATGATGGCATTCACTAACTATAGTTTTAAGATTAATTAATTCAGTAGCAGTAGCCGAAATGAAATATTTTTTGGTGCTAAAATGAAATATTTTTAAATAATCCCATTATTATTATTATTATTATTATTATTATTATTATTATTATTATTATTATTATTATTATTATTATTATTATTATTATTATTATTATTATTATTATTATTAATAATAATAATAATAATAATAATAATAATAATAATAATAATAATAATAATAATAATAATAATAATAATAATAATAATAATAATAATAATAATAATAATAATAATAATAATAATAATAACAACAGAAAGAGGAGTTTACATTTGGGAGTATCTAATCTCTTTGATTTTGGATAAGAGTTACAATCCGTCCCATATTGAGTGGCTCGATGAGTCCGCTGGGGTCTTCAAGATCAATAAAAAAGGGAAGAAAGAAGAAAGAAGTGGCTCTTCCTGTGGGGACCTCAGGAAGACACCGATCCCAAGGAACTTAGTTGGGATAATTTTGCAAAATCTTTAAGGTAAAAACATCTCTCAATAACAACAATTACTTTAATACTAGTGCTCCTATTACCACCATTAAAATAATAATGATAATAATAATTTTCAATTTTAAAACTTTATTCAGGTAAGAAAATTTACATTGTATACAATATTTTACAACTACATTATAACAATTAATTATAATAACAAAATAATTTCCCTAGTATCTGAAAGGGGTCTACTAATTGCAACACAGTAGTAGTAGGGGAGCCATATTGTTCGTGTTGCCTTTTACCCCAATTTTTTACTCCATATTGGACAGACCTAGGCCTTGGGTAAAAAATGATAACCCAAATTTTACCTGCCCTTGACCTTTTCTGACCGCCACGTTGTTTCCTGAGTATTTTTACCTGCCTCCCTTGACCTTTTTGGGCCTTGACCTTCTTGGGCAACCCAAATTTTTACCTACCCTTGTCCTTTTAGGGGAAGTCGATTTTTTGAGAACCCTAATTTTTTGAGAACCCCAATTTTTTGAGAACCCCAATTTTTTGAAGAACCCAAAATTTTTTGAGAAACCCTAATTTTTTTGAGAACCCTACCCCAATTTTTTGAGAACCCTAATTTTTGATGAACCTAATTTTTTGAGAACCCTAATTTTTGAGAAACCCTAAAATTTTTTAAGAACCCTAATTTTTGAGAACCCTAATTTTTTGAGAAACCCCAATTTTTTGAGAACCCCAATTTTTGAGAACCCCAATTTTTTGAGAGAACCCCAAATTTTTTGAGAACCCAAATTTTTTGAGAACCCTAATTTTTTGAGAACCCAAATTTTTTGAGAACCCAAATTTTTTGAGAACCCTAATTTTTTGAGAACCCTAATTTTTTGAGAAACCTCCCAAATTCTGGTGAACCCTAATTTTTTGGCAACCCTAATTTTTGGGCAACCTTAATTTTTTCGGCAACCCTAATTTTTGGCAACCCTTCGAAGAAGGGTTGCGCCAAACGGTTGCGTCAGCAACCGTTGTACGTATTACCCCCTATTTTACGCCCCTATTTTTTTCGACCAGTGGGTCAATTTTTGCCACGGTAATTTTTGATCTTCCTTAGGGGCCTAGCCCTATTTTTTGATGTCTTTACCCTGTTTGACCATGATATACCAATGGGTCAAATTTGGCCCAGGTAATTTTGGCTACCCTTTGGTCTTCCATGGGTCAATTTTGCCCACGGTAATTTTCAACCATCCCTTTGGTATTCCATGGGTCAATTTTGACCACGGTAATTTTTGATCTTTCTTTAGGGGCTTAGCCCTATTTTTTTGATGTCTTTACCTTGTTTGACCATGATATTTCGGCTTTTACCTTGCCATATACCGTGGGTCAAATTTGACCCACGGTAATTTTTTGTCCTTCCTTTAGGGACTTAGCCCGTTTTTGATGTCTTTACCTTGTTTGACCATGATATTTTGGCCTTGACCTTACCATATACCATGGGTCATTTTGACCCACGCTAACTTGAATGGCTTTGATGGTTCCCAAACACCGTAAGAAGTATCTAGTGATGTTCTTTTAGTGTTCTATGAGTATTAGATGAGTGCCAGGTAGTGCCAGTTGAGTCCAAGTGGTGCCCCGCCCCCTCTCTCCAATGAGTGCCAGAGTGCCAAGTGAGTGCCACATAGTGCCAAGTGATGCCACATAGTGCCAAGTGAGTGCCACATAGTGCCAACAGAGGGCCACTTTTTTCAAGCCTTTTCTAGCTCCCTGAGCCTAGAATAGCCCTAATAGGGGTGTCTACCCCTAGGTAATAAGGCATGAGGAATCGATTGGTGTATATTACAGGTTGCTAGGATGCCTTCCTACTATAAGTTAGTATTTTTATAACACTTATAATCACTTACACCTCCATAGACACTGTACATTAAAACCATATACAACATTACACTCACACACCCACACCAGGTACACTTACACTACACTCACACACGCTCGATATTTTGAATGCCTACAGCATTAATGCTCAGCATTGATGCCTCAGCATTAATGCCCTCAGCATTGATGCCTCAGCAATTAATGTCTCAAGCATTGATGCCTCAACCTTCTGAAGGTTCATCTTTTGATGACTTAATCTTTGATGACGTCATCTTTGATACCATCTATATTGGTGATTCATCTTTGAATGAAATCACCTTTGATGGCTCATCTCTTCCCACATCATAGAACAGAGTTGTTAATATTAATGTCTTCCCAAGTTCATAAGCTGCCCACCAGGGCGCAGCAAGCCCCCTCCCCGCAAAGGATGGAGGCCCCCGCACCCACAGGTGCGACCCGCCGCGCGAATGAAAGATATATATACTATAAGTCCATTCATCTTTTAATTTTCATACTAAACATTTCAAAGATTATCGTTTCAAAATATATACGAGTCATTCATTTTTATTTCATACTTAAACATTTTTAATTTAAAAACATTTTCGCGAAACTAAAACTGTAACTCATTACAGACCTATATTTACACATATATTTATTAACATTATTTTTACTTAATGGTTTCAACTTAAATACTTTTAAATTTATAAATTTTTAAATTGTATGTAAGAAGACAAAAAATCAGAGTGTTTGATAATAAACCAATTATTTTACTAACAATTTGTACGACAATTTATTAAAAACATTACTTTACATACCTTAAAAGCAGTAAAAGCATGTAAAACAATAGAGGTGTATTAACCTAAACACCTAGGGGATTTAGTAATGCCTTTGTTTTTACTGCTTTACTGCTTTAACTTTCTGCTTACTGCTTTAAACTCATGTTTTAACTGCTTTAACTTTCCTGCTTCTGCTTTAACTCAATGTTTTTTACTGCTTTCAACCTCTCTGCTTTAACTGTTTTTAAACTCCTGCTTTAACTCATATATTTATTAACATTATTTTTTGACTTTTTGTATTTTTTGTTAATATTTGTTTTATTACTTTTTTGACTTTTAATTCTATTTTTTTTTGTTTTATTGCTTTTTATTTTTAATTTGGTAATGTAAGAATAAAAAACACACAGAGTTTCTCGGTTATATAAACATTTTATTTTAATAATTGTACGAAATTTTATTAAAACATATCTTTACATACCTTAAAGCAGTAAAGGCAGTAAAACAATAGAGGTGTTATTCCCTAACACCTAGGGGATTAGTATGCCTTTGTTTTACTGCTTTACTGCTTAACTTTCTGCTTTACTGCTTAAACTCATGTTTTACTGCTTTAACTTTCTGTTTTACTGCTTAACTTTCTGCTTTACTGCTTTTTTACTTTTCTGCTTTACTGCTTTTAAATCCTGCTTTACTGTTTAACTTTCTGCTTTACTGTTTTAACTCAAATATATTTATTAACATTATGTTTTTTTATTTTGTTTTAAATACTTTTTATTTATTTTATTATTATTTTTATTTATTTTTATTATTATTTTTATTATTTTATTTTTTATTTTTATTATTTTTTTTATTTTTATTTTTTATTATTTTTATTTATACTTAGTGTATTTTAAACTATCCATGCCTATTGTTATATTATTTAGAACACACAACACACACACACACACACACACACACACAACACACACACACATACACTTAACACTTATACACACATTCACTAATGACACTTATACAACACATTCAACTATGACACTTAACATTTACCCATGAGACACTACATTACACTTTAAATACACATGTGGTCACACCACACACTCACACCACACACACACACACACAGCACCACATTCACTATGATACTTATACACAACATTCACTATGACACTTACATTTACCCATAGACACACACAGATTTACTTACACACACACAGATTTACTTACACACACAGATTTACTTACACTCACACAGATTTACTTACACTCACACACAGATTTACTTACACACACAGATTAACTTACACTCACACACCAGATTTACAACACACACCACACACCACACACACACACACACACACACACACACACACCCACAACACACACGACACTCACTTACACTTATAACGTATAAGTTATTAAAACATTTTATGTTTAATAAACACGTACATTTATATTACTTATTCAATATAACCAAAATTATTTCAAAGTTTCTTAAAAACTTCTATATAAATCAAACATTATCTTTAAACAAAGAATTTAATTATTAACTGTTAATACTTTTTGTTTATAAATTTTATAACTATCAAGTTTTAAAATAACTTTTACTAAAATTTTATGAAATTTTATTAAAAACAATATATTTTTACGTACCTTAAAGCAATAAATCAGTAGAGGTCAGCCCCAGCACCCCTCTACACCAAGCAATGCCACGTTTTGTTCTCTTGACTTACTGCTTTACATCATCATCTTAGCAGTAATAGTATAAAAATAACAAAATAAGTTCTCTATGCTAACATAACATGTATTTTATTAAATCATTCTAAATTTTTTTATTAAAAATAGAATTATTCACGTATTTTTATATGATTCATTCTGAATGTTAACTTTAATTTTTTAATAGTTTAGAAAAAAACCGGGTTTTCTTTATTATATTATTATTATCTATGTACATTGACAATCCACCACGACGAGAAAACACAACTACCCGCACTCCTTACAGATACGAAACGGACCTCTCTCTGTAAATGTGTTGAAATAACTACTTTAGGTCTAAATTTAGGATAATCTTCTTTTTGTAACCCGGGGCGATTTAAGCCTAATTCCAGGTCAAAATATATTTCAAACTGACCTTTTTTTCTGTAAAAATGTGGTGCAATAACTACAATTTAGGTCTAAATTTAGGCCTAAATTTAGATTAATCCTTTTTGTAGACGGGCTAATTTAATCCTAATACCAAAGGTCAAAAGGTATTTCCCGTATAGAACAAGAATCATTGTTATTATTTTTAATAAATATATTTCCAACTGAAACATGCTGGATCGGTAAGATCCTTTAAGCAGTTAAAAAAGAAAATGTTTTCCTTACTTGTGATTGGTCGGGGTAATCCTTATCTCTATATGACCTCGAATGTGATTGGTCGAGAATTATTTTATCGTCTTTTTGAAAATTAACTTTGTTCTTAAAACTGTATTTTGAGCAGGTGTGTGTTTTATTATCTTTTTAGACCCAAACTCATTTTATAATCATAGTCATTTTAGCTGTTAAGCGGTGGCACAAGTTTATCTGAATTTGTCTTAAAAGTGTTTTTATTTTTACTAAGTGGATATCATATTTATTATAATAATAAATACTTACATTGAGGAACAATTATTAATTAACTTTCACTAGAAAATAGATAATAATTAATTCACTAGTTCATAAGCTAACCACCAGGGCTCAGCATGAGCCCCACCCGCAAAGGCAGCCAACCCCGCACCCGCTGGTGCGTCCCGTCGCGTCCCCGCCCGCCGCGTCCCCGCCCGCCGCGTGCGCCCGCCAGGCGCAATATTGTCCGCGTTCCCGCCCGGCCGTTAGTGTTATTTTACGTCAGTCTATTGTATTGATTATTTAGAACAACACACACACAACCACACACACAGACCACACACACACACACATCGCCACACAGTCACACCACACACCACAACACACACACACGCACACACACACACACACACACACACACACACACGCACCCACCCACACACACTTACACATATAACGTATAATTTATTAAAACATTTTATTTTTATTTTATTATTATACTTCATGCCTATTGTTATCATTATTTAGAACATCCATACACCCACACACACACACACACACACACACACACACACACACACACACACACACACACACACACACACACACACACACACACACACACACACACACACACACACATACGCAACACTCACTTACACATATAACGTAATAATTTATTAAAACATTTATTTTTATTTTATTATTATACTTAGTGTTATTTACTTCAGGCCTATTGTTATTATTATTTAGAACACACATGCACACACTCACACACACACACACACACACACACACACACACACACACACACACACACACACACACACACACACACACACACACACACACACACACACATACACACTTACACATACGCCCCCACCCACTCGATATTTTGATCCCTCAGCTTTGATGCCTCAGCTTTTGATGGCCTCAACTTTGATGTCTCAGTTTTGATGCCCCAACTTTGATTCCTTAGTTTTTGTTGCCTCAACTTTGATACCTCAGCTTTTGATGCCTCAGCTTTGATGCCTCACTTTTATAACTTAGCTTTGTAGGCGGCGTCTTGCTTTAGTTGGTTCAATCTTTCCGATGCTCATCTTTGATGAAGTCATCTTTGATACCACCTATATTGATGATTCAGCTTATAAACAGTTACACGTACCATAGACACTTACACTTACACTTATACACACATACACTATATCTCTTATTCACACATACGCACATACACATTGACACTTACGTTCGCCCATAGACACTTACACTCACCCGCACACAATATATATATATATATATATATATATATATATATATATATATATATATAATATATATATATGCGGGCCGAACCAGCGGAAATATTGCGCCTGCGGCGCACGCCGGCCGGGCCGGGGGACGCGCGGGCGGGAACGCGGCGGGGGGGACGCGGCGGGCGGGGACGCGGCGGGCGGGGACGCGACGGGACGGCACAGCGGGTGGCGGGTTGGCTGCCTTTGCGGGTGGGGCTCATGCTGAGCCCTGGTGGTTAGCTTATGAACTAGTGAATTAATTATTATCTATTCTAGTGAAATTAATAATTATTCCTCAATGTAAGTATTTATTATAAATATGATATACGACTTTAGTTAAAAATAAAAAACACTTTAAACGAAATCAAGATAACTTGTGCACCGCCTTAACAGCCTAAAAATGACTAATGATTTTAAAATGAGTTTTGGGGTCTAAAAGATAAAAAACACACACCTGCTCAAAATACAGTTTTTAAGAAAAGTTAATTTTCAAAAGACGATAAATAATTCTCGAACCAATCCATACGAGGTCATATAAGAGATAAGGATTACCCCGACCAATCACAAGTAAAGAAAACATTTCCTTTTTACCTGCTTAAAGATCTTACCGATCCAGCATGTTTCAGTTGGAAAATATATTTATAAAATAATAATAAACAAATGATTCTTGTCCTATACGGGAAATACCTTTTTGTACCTGGTATTAGGTTAATTAGCCCGTCTACAAAAAAGGATTATACTACTTTAGGCTAAATTTAGGCCTAATGTAGTATTGCACCACATTTTACAGAAAAAAGGTCAGTTTGAAATATATTTTGACCTGAATTAGGCTTAAATCGCCCCGGTTACAAAAAGGATATCCTACATTTAGACCTAGAAGTAGTGTATTTCACACATTTTAACAGAAGGAGTAAGGTCATTTTCGTATCTGTAAGGAGTGCGGGTAGTTGTGTTTTCTCGTGATGGGTTGTCATTAAATAGATAAATAATAATAATAATAAGAAAACACCGAATTATTAAAAACTTTGAAATATTTTTAGTTAACATCGAGTGAATAATTTAATGTAAGTGAATAATTGTTATTTAAATAAAAACTTAGAATGATTTTAATAAATACATGTTATGTTTAGCAGAGAAAAACTTATTTTGTTATTTTTATACTTATTACATGGCTAAAGATGATGTAAAAGCAGTAAGTCAAGAGAACAAAACGTGGCCATAGCTTGGTGTAGAGGGGTGCTGGGGGCAGACCTTACTGATTTATTGCTTTTAGGTACGTAAAATATATGTTTTTAATAAATTTCAAAATTTTTAGTAAAAGTTATTATCAAAACTTGACAGTTTCATTAAGAATTTGTGAATGAACAGTAAGAACAGTTTATTAAAATAAATTGAATGAACAAAGAAAATGATTCATTATATAAAAATAAACTTTGAAATAATTTTAGTTGTATTTGAATGAGTAATATAAATGTACGTGTTTTATTAAAACATAAAATGTTTTAATAAATTTATACGTTATATGTGTAAGTGAATGTGCGTGTGTGTGTGTGTGTGGTGTGTGGTGTGTGTGTGGTGTGTGTGTGTGTGTGTTGTGTGTGTGTAATCTGTGTGCAAGTGTAGTAAATCTGTGGTGTAAGTAAATCTGTGGTGTGAATGTAAGTAAATCTGTGTGAGTGTAAGTAAATCTGTGTCAGTGTAGTATCTGTGTGTGAGTGTAAGTGTAAATTAAGTGTCTATGGACAATTGTAAGTGTCATAGTAAATGTGTGTATAAGTATCATAGTGAATGTGTTGTGTTGTGGTGTGTGTGTGTGGTGAGTGTGTTGTGTGTGACCATAAGTGTCTATGGTAAAATGTAAGTGTCTATGGGTAAAGGTAAGTGTCATAGTGAATGTGTGTATAAGGTGTCTAGGAATGTGTGTAAGTGTAGTGTATGTGTGTGTGTGTGTGTGTGTGTGTGTGTGTGTGTGTGTTGTGTATGTGTGTGTGTGTAAAATAAAATAACAATAGGCATGAAGTAATAACACTAAGTATAATAAATAATGAAAACAACAACCAAATAAGTGAAAATAAAATAATAAAAATAAATAAATAATAATAAATAGTAAAAACAAATATAAATAAATAAAAGTATTAAAAACAAAATAAAAAACATAATGTTTTAATAAATATATGAAACTTAAGAAACAGTAAAGCAGAATAGTTATAAACAGTAAAAGCAGAAATTAAAGCCAGTAAAGCAGAAAGTTAAACAGTAAAACCAGAAAGTTAAAGCAGTAAAAAGAAAGTTAAAGCAGTAAAACATGATTTAAGGCAGTAAAGCAGAAAGTTAAAGCAGTAAAAGCAGTAAAACAAAGGCAAACTAATCCCCTAGGTGTTAGGTTAATAACACCTCTATGTTTTAAACTGCTTTACTGCTTTAAGGTATGTAAAGTATATGTTTTTAATAAAATTTCGTACAATTTTAATTAAAATAAAATGTTTATTTTGTCCAGAATCTGTGTGCTACTTAAAATGACAAATTACTAATCACAGTTATAAAAATATTAAAAGAAAATAAAAATAGAAATAATAAATAAAAAGTATAAAACAAAAATAAAAAATATAAAAGAAAACATAAAGGTTAATAAATATATGAGTTAGCAGAGAGTTAAAACAGTAAAAGCAGTAAAAGAAAGCAATAAAACATGAGTTAAAGCAGTAAAAGCAGTAAAGTAAATCAGTAAAACATGAGTTAAAGCAATAAAGCAGAAGTTAAACCAGTAAAGCAGTAAAACAAAGCATATATGCCCCTAGGTGTAGGTAATAACACCTTTATTGTTTTACTGCTTTACTGCTTTAAAGGTATGTAAAAGTATATGTTTTAATAAAATTTTATAAAATGTAGTAAAAATGAATGTTTATATATCAGACACACCACTCTGAATTTTTTCTTCTTACATACAAATTTTTAAAATTTATAATTAAAAAGTATTAAGTAGAAAGTATTAAGTAAAATAATGTTAATAAATCATATGTGTTAAATAATAGGTCTGTAATGAGTTACAGTTTAGTTCGCGAAAATGTTTTTTAATAAAAATGTTTAAGTATGAAATAAAAATGAATGACTCCGTAGTATATTTGAAACGAAATTCTTTGAAAGTTTAAGTATGAATAAAAATGAATGACTTATGTAATATATATTTTTCATTCGCCGCGGCGGGTCGCACCTTGTGGGTGCGGGCCTCCATCCCTTTGCGGGGAGGGGGCTTGCTGCGCTCTGGTGGGCAGCTTATGAACTTGGGAAGACATTAATATATTAACTCTGTTCTATGATGTGGGAAGAGATGAGCCATCAAAGGTGCTTACAAGATGAATCATCAATATAGAAGGACCTCCAAAGATGACGTCATCAAAAAGATAAGTCATCAAAGATGGAACCTTCCAAGAAGTTGGAGGCATCAAAGCTGAACCTTCAAAGTTGAGGCTTCAATGCTGAGGCATTAATGCTGAGGGATCATGCTGAGGCATTTATGCTGAGGCATCAAAATATCGGGGGGTGTGAGTGTAAGTGTAAGTGTACCTGTGTGTGGGTGTGAGTGTAAGTGAATATGGTTAAGTGTAAGTGTCTATGGAGAGTGTAAGTGATTATAAGTGTTATAAAAATACTAACTCATAGTAGGAAGCATTCTAGCAGATTGTAATATACACCAATCGATTTCCTCATACCTTAATTACCTAGGGTAGACACCTATTAGCGGCTATTCTAGGCTCAGGGAGGCTAGAAAGGCTTGAAAAAAGTGGAACTCAGTTGGCATATGTGGTACTCACTTGGCACTATGTGGCTAACTCAGCCTTGCACTATGTGGCACTCCACTTGGCAAACTCATTGGCAACCTCATTGGGCACTCAACTTGGACTCACCTGGCACTCACCTGGCAATCATCAAATACTCATAGAACACTAATAGAACAGTCACTAGATACTCCTTACGGTGAATGGGGAAACATCAAAGCCATCAAGTTAGCGTGGGTCAACAAAAAATGACCCATTGGTATATGGCAAGGTAAAAGCCGTAATATCATGGTCAAACAAGGTATAAGACATCAAAAAAAAGGGCTAAGTCCTAAAGGAAGGACAAAAAAATTACCGTGGGTCAAAATTTACCCACGGTATATGGCAAGGTAAAAGCCGAAATATCATGGTCAACCAAGTAAAGACATCAAAAAAATAGGGCTAAGCCCCTATAGGATAGATCAATTACCGTGGGTCAAAATTGACCCATGGAATTACCAAAGGGGATGGTCGAAAATTTCCCGTGGCCAAAATTGCCATGGATAGACCAAAAGGGTAGCCAAAATATTACGTGGGCCCAAGAATTGACCGCATGGTAATCTGGCAAATGTGGTCAAACGCAGGTAAAGACATCAAAAAATAGGCTAAGCCCCTAAAGGAAGATCAAAAATTACCGTGGGCAAAAATGGCCCACGGTCGAAAAAAATTAGGGGGCGTAAAATAGGGGGTAATACGTACAACGGTTGCTGACGCAACCGTTTGGCGCAACCCTTCTTCGAAGGGTTACCAAAAATTAGGGTTGCCGAAAAAAATTAAGGTTGCCAAAAATTTGGGTTCTCAAAAAATTAGGGTTCTCAAAAAATTAGGGTTCTCAAAAAATTAGGGTTCTCAAAAAAATTTTAGGGTTCTCAAAAATTAGGGTTGCCAAAAAAATTTGGGGTTCTCAAAAAATTAGGGTTCTCAAAAAATTTGGGTTCTCAAAAAATTGGGGTTCTCAAAAAATTGGGGTTCTCAAAAAATTGGGGTTCTCAAAAAATTGGGGTTCTCAAAAAATTAGGGTTCTCAAAAAATTAGGGTTCTCAAAAAATTAGGGTTCTCAAAAAATTAGGGTTCTCAAAAAATTAGGGTTCTCAAAAAATTAGGGTTCTCAAAAAATTTGGGTTCTCAAAAAATTAGGGTTTCCGAAAAAAATTAGGGTTCTCAAAAATTGGGGTTCTCAAAAATTGGGGTTTCTAAAAAATTAGGGTTCTCAAAAAATCGACTTCCCCTAAAAGGACAAGGGTAGGTAAAAATTTGGGTTGCCCAAGAAGGTCAAGGCCCAAAAAGGTCAAGGGCAGGTAAAAATACCCTCAGGAAACAACGTGGCGGTCAGAAAAGGTCAAGGGCAGGTAAAATTTGGGTTATCATTTTTTACCCCAAGGTAGGTCTCCAATATGGAGTAAAAAATTGGGGTAAAAGGCAACACGTGCGGAATGGATCCCCTACTACTAGCGGCGGTGACAACTGTAAAAAAATAAATAAATAAAAGGTTCTAATAAGGAATTCCTTAAGCTAGATGAATAATAATAATAATATATAATAATAAATAAATATAATAATAATATAATAAAATAATAATAATATAATGAATAATAATAATAATAATAATAATAATAATAATAATATAATAATAATAATAATATAATTATAATAATAAGTAATATTACGATGAGCATGATAAATATTTGACTCGTAATTATAGTGTTTAATACAATTACGCTTATCATGAATTACAATTAATAATAAAATATAATAATAATAATAATAATAATAATAATAATAATAATAATAATAATAATTAAATAATAATAAATAATAATAATAATAATAATAATAATAATAAAATAATAATAATAATAATAAATAATAATAATAATAATAATAATAATAATAAATAATAATAATAATAATAACAATAAAGAACAGCAATAACAATAAGATTGATAATAACAGTAATAGATTATTAATAAAACAGATAAAATATAATATTTCACAATACTAATAACCAACAGTAAAATGAATAATAATAATAATAATAATAATAAAATTATAATCTTAAAATAAACCTAATATAATGATAATTTCTTTAATCCTTAGAGAGAATTTGTAAAAAAATATTTTTATAAATAATGATAAATTATAATTATTAATAGTAATAACAGACCAATATAATAATAATAGTAATAATAATAATAATATATAATATAATATAATAATAAATAATAATAAATAATAATAATAAATTTAATAATAATAATAATATATGTTAGAAATAACCCAAAAATGCAAAAACTAAGATGACCTAGTAATTGAGAAGCCGACATATCTTTAACTGAAT
>JABUQX010087621.1:25000-27500 GCA_015478945.1 Trachelipus rathkii
AAAAAAATTTTCTAAAATTTAGAAAATTAAAAAAATTTAAGTTATTTAAAATTTAAACTTGAAATATTTAAAATTTGTAAAATATAAATTTGAAAATTTAAAAAATTAAAGAAGAAAATTAAAATATTAAATAAAAAATATGTAATTTATAATTATATTTTTGGGAAAATTAGAAATTAGAAAAATTCAATTGAAAAATATTTCGATCCCTTCAAATAAAACTGACTTTCTGGTCATATTTGCTTAATTTTGCACCAAAATTGCCCAGTATACCCAGGACCGCTTGCAAATAAATATCAGTTGATGTATGAACAGAATGGAGCTTAAAAAATCCGGAAATAAAAGGAAGAAGCCATTGTTAGTAGAGCAAGTGAAGTATGTGATATGCTAAAGTAGAGGAAGTAAGAATTATCAACGGTGAGTTTGCGGATTGAGAGGTTATTGCAAACGATTTAAAAGTAAAAAAAAAAGTAGGAAAAGTATTAAAATGCCCAATGATGATGCATCAAAAGAAAGGTATCTGGAATTATATGACGAGGAAAAAAGGAAAGACTAAAAGGTTGCATACCGTAGAAGAAAACTGAATGTTTGAAGGAGGATGGAATGGGGACTATAAAGGCGATTTAAGAAGCTCTTCTGGAAGGAAGCGCGAAAGGTTTAAGAATAAGAGTAAGGGAATCTGCTTAGAATATGAATAGGGATGGTGCTTTCGTAACTGGATGGAAATGAATGTGAGGAAAGTGTGGAGGAACACTTCGAAAAATCTGCATAACATTGGCAGTAATGAAGAGGGTAAGAGTGAATGTGCTGTGTGGTTTGATGTGCAAGAAAAAATAGGTATTTGGGATTAGGGTCGATTAGTAAGGAGGCGGGGTTAATGTGTAGGTAGGAAGTTAAAGAATGGTAAATTTGCAGGTATGTAATGATGGAATACTGGTGAAATGATCAAGAATGGAAGTGAGATGGTGATTGAATGATTTGGAAGTTGTTGCTACCAAACTCTCCTCCATGGAGACTATAGCTCGAGGATTGAGGAGAGCAGAAGTAACCATTATAGAGGGTAAGGGCAATAAGGGGAAAACTGTAGGAACTATTGAAGAAATTATTATTGAGTGGTATAAGGAATATATATGCTGAGGGACTGATTGGCGAACACAAGGTGAACTCAGAAGTGGTTGAGGATGTGTAGATCAAATTTTTACATTGGAACAAATGATTGTGAAATGAGGGAGAAGAAGAAATAATTGTATTTAGGTTTATGGACGTGCGCACAGGTAATGACAGGATTAAAAGGGGAAGCTCTTGGGCAGGTGTTAGTGATATATGGTTGGTGGTGGGTTTCTGAATGGAATCAAAAAGTTATGTTTTAACGAATAGGAGAGCGTGTTTAAGATAAATGGAATTGAAAGAGTAGTATAATTAATAGAAAGTAAGTGAGGCAGAAAAAAAGTGCTATGATCCTTTAGTTTATTTATATGGGAAATGTGGCTTAGAAAGATATTAAAAGTAGGGGTGACAGTGGGTGAGGTGTTGTAGAATTGATGGATAATTGAAGAGAGTGGAGGGGTGCTTGCTTATTTTTATATGCAGATGAATTGGTTTTGTGTGGGGAATCTAAAGAGAAGAGTTTGAGAGGATCAGTAGAGGGTTTTGGCAGGGTGTTGTAAAAGGAGGGGTTTTGAAAGTAAAGGAAATAAGGAGGTTATGGTAGTAGGTGAGTGAGGAGAGTCCGCGGTGTGAAGTCATATTAGATGGTGAGCAGCTGGAACAAGTTTCTGAGTTAAAATATTTTAGGATATATGTTGGATGGAAAAGGGGAAGGGATGATGCAGGAATGTTAGAAGGGAAAGTTGTGAATTGGTAGGAAGGGGCTGGTGCAACTAAATCCTTGGTGGATGTAAAGGGATTAAGTTTTGAGTGTTCTAGGGTTTTGCATGAGGGTATGCTGTTACCTGTGTTAATGTATAGTAGTGAAACTCTTATGGGAATAAGAGTGTATAGAACTAAGCGTTCAATGTTCAGATGATAATCTTAGGGACGTGGTTAGGTGTGAAGAAGAATTTGAAAAGATAGGAATGAACGCAATTAGGGAGTGTGTGGTGTTGAAGAAAGGAGTAAAGAGAGAATAAACGAAAGTACATTGAGATAGTTTGGTCATGTGGAAAGGATTTATGATAGTCGTTTAGTTTAGCGGATGTGGAGTGGTGAATGTTCGGGAATCGACCGGCTGGGGAGACCGATGAAAAGTGGATGAGCAGTAAAGGAATGGTTCTGAGGAAGAGAATGTGAGCATGGCAGGGGCGAGAAAGAAAGATGCATAATAGAAATGAATGGAAGAGTTTTGTGAGGAGGTATGGTTGTGGCCGCCTGGTTCAAGAATGACCTACATGACGAGATTCCACAGTGGAGTCCGTCGTTAGTCCCGAAGCCCGAGGATGTATTTTTTATTTCTGACTGCACGAGCTTGTCATTTTAAAGATAGGAAGGATGGTAGGGGCTG
>JABUQX010087621.1:30000-52500 GCA_015478945.1 Trachelipus rathkii
AAGAAAACTTGGTATTTGAGAAAGGAAGAGATTATGGAGAAAAGATAATGGAATATGTACATTGGGGAATTATTTAGAGACTGTAGTGTTTTAAAGTTTATCACAGCTGCTATCAAAGTAAAAAAGGTAACAGGAACAAAACCTTATGAGGGAAGCAATTGGAAGCAGTTATCTTTTAAAATAAACTGGGAAAATAGATCGTGAAGTCATTGAATGGATTTGGAAATATGTAAAGCCTGGAAAAATTTGATGACAAAAAAGTATAAGTAATAGCATGTAATAAAGCCGATGTGCAAGTAAGTATTAATTGAAGGACTATAATAAAGCTTGGATAGTCTGAGCAGTGTCCTGAAGTCACCGACTATTTGCACGTCAGGTAGGGAGCAATTTTCCCATTTATACCATTTGATACTACTTATTATTTGTCATCTCCAAAATCCAGGGAACGTAAGAGTACTGTAATAAACATCGCAGTATCACGAGGACCAAGTAGCAAAGAATGCTATACAAATAGAGTTGACAAGAATAAAGAATATTACAAAATCAGTCTACCAAGGCTACTACTAAGTCATAATTATGAGAATGTCGACAGAGCAGCTATTTAGGTCAAACGAATCCTTTGCAAATATGAAAAACATTTTTCAGAGTAAAACAAGAGAACTTGATAAAGATGTTAGGGCATGGAAATAAATAGGAATAATATGTGGATGATTAAGAACCGCTGCAATAAGAAGGAAGTAGTTATTAAAATTTAGGATGATGAATTAGAATGGTAAGGCACGCACTGATAGGGATGTAAGGAAAGATTGTGTAGCTACCAGATTACTTATTCTTTTAGTGATACTACTGTCAAATAAGACACCCTTTGTAAGAGTTGACTATAAGCATGTTCTTCCTTAACAATTTTACCCTAATCAATCATGTATGCCTTTCAAGATCTTCTTATACTGGCCATTTGCCCTGACATTAATAACAAATACTTATTCTAAATGGTTGTTCTTTCATAATGTGTCATGAATCAGAGCTGGTTTTGTGTTGTGTTTTATTATTACCATTGAAGTGTTCATTCTTTCGAGTATTCCCTTTGTTTTGTTAAAATTTTCAGCAATCTTATCTTGAACAACATTTCATCAGTCTGCTTCCTCCATTCATTTCTTAATCTAAAGTCTAAGACCCGCTTCTATATCAGCTAATGCCAAGCATTTTCACATAGCTGTTAACAAATATTTCACGTGTATTTACGAAGATTTTGATGTTTATCACCAGATTATTTAATTTATTGAGCTTGCTAATGGTCTTAACTGTCCTTCTCTTATTAGCTTAATCTTTCACTATTCTTTTAGCAGCTAATCAAACTTCACAAATAGTTAAGCTTGCTGAACTGCTCCACCAAACTTCCTTCAACTGTTAACCCTATAACATCCGTCTCTCATTGACACAGGCATGACTTCAGTTTTTGTTCTATTCATTTCAAAGCCTTTCTCCCCTACGTGTGTGTTTTTTTGTTTTTTTGTTTTTTTTCAGAAATAGTCACTAGTACGTCATCAACTAATCTGAAGTTATTTAATATTTCGAATTTTCATCATAAAATCTTATTTGAGTTAAAAATTTCTATAACATTTTTTTTCTTGAAAGAATGATGGCATTCACTAACGGTGGGTGGTTATAAGATTAATTAATTCTCAACTTTGTGTTGCATTAGCCGAAATGTAATATTTTTTGGTTCTACATCTGAAATCAGTATTGTTTTCAACTGTGACTCCACATTATTATTATTATTGTTATTATTATTATTATTATTATTATTATTATTATTATTATTATTATTATTATTATTATTATTATTATTATTATTATTATTATTATTATTATTATTATTATTATTATTATTATTATTAAAGGGCTCCGAGGCTGGAGTCGCAAGGTTTTGAGTGAAAACGTAGCAGAAATTTTTTAGTGGTGGAGCCGTAGCATGAAAAAAAATGTTGCTCCTGCAATCACTAATATTTATAGGTAATTACACAGCCCACCACAAATTTTAATGATAATAATAATAATAATAATAATAATATCTGAAATAACAGAAAGGGGAGTTTACATTTGGGAGTACCTGATCGCTTTAATTTTGGATAAGAATTACAATCCGTCCCATATTGAGTGGCTCGATGAGTCCGCTGGGGTCTTCAAGATCAATAAGGAGAAGAAGAAAGAAGTGGCTCTCCTGTGGGGACTCAGGAAAGACACCGCTCCCAAGGAACTTAGTTGGGATAATTTTGCAAAATCTTTAAGGTAAAAATCTCCTCAATAACTGGCAATTACTTTTTAATAATTATATTGATAACATTAAAATAAATAATAATAATAATAATAATAATAATAATAATAATAATAATAATAATAATAATAATAATAATAATAATAATAATAATAATAATAATAATAATAATAATAATAATAATAATTATAATAATAAGAATAATAATAATAATAATAATAATAATAATAATTATAATAATTTAAGGATTTTAGATTTACGTTGGTTATAAAAAATTTATTTTGTTACTTCACATTTATATTTAAATAATATTTATTTTGTTTCATCAATTGTTAAATTAGTCTTGAACTCGTCTCCGATATGCCTGAGGTGGCCAGGCGAAATATTAGATTAAAAGTTCAGAAAGCGGTTGTTCTATTTTATTCTAGAATAGTCCTTAAAAAAATCAATCATGAAGCGGTTGATACCTTTAGGAAATTGGAAAGGCTTGCAAATTTCAGAATTAATAAAGGCGATATGTGCCTCAATAATAATAATAATAATAATAATAATAATAATAATAATAATAATAATAATAATAATAATAATAATAATAATAATAATAATAATAATAATAATATATGACAGGTATCACTACTCCGACGGCAATTTGGTAAGCGTCCCGGAAAAAAACCACGTTTTTCGATTTGGGCCAAAATCGATACAAATCATCGAGGGAAGGAAAAGAAAACTCGCACAGAAATTCTCTCTACAATAATAATAATAATAATAATAATAATAATAATAATAATAATAATAATAATAATAATAATAATAATAATAATAATAATAATAATAATAATAATAATAATAATAATAATAATAATAATAATAGTAATAATAATAATGGACCTTTTCTGTTTTACACAATGGTCAGTTTTGAATTTTTTTTTGTTTTTTTTTAATATATTGCTACTATATGATACCAACAATGAATTTCAGTGGTAACGGACATGATTAAAAAATATATAGACCAGTTACGTTTTACGGATCCGTATTTTTAAAAAAATTTTTCTTTTTTTAACTAAAGAATACCCGGGTAAACCGCAAAGATGACAGGAGTCGGGGTCTTCGGCCTTCCGAGGGAACGATAGGGTAGGACCAGTTTCCTTTCTCCGGGGGAGTGGCCCCCAAACCCCGCTCTTGGTATCAGCGTCGCGGGTTCTCCGGGCCCTCTACGGTGGAAAACGTCCCCCCTCTGTCCCCCGTCGGCTCGAGCCCCCAAAAAAATTTTTTTTTTTTTTATTTATTTATTTTTTATTTTTATTTACATATTTGTAATAAGCTTTATACGCTGATTCCAAATATGTAATTGGTTTTTCTGTAAGTGTCGTACTTTTTGAGATATTTAATTTATGAAAAAAATGTTTTTTTTTGTTTTTTTTTTTTTCATTTTTATAATAAGCTTTATACGCTGATTCCAAATATGTAATTGGTTTTTCTGTAAGTGTCGTACTTTTCGAGATATTTCATTTTTAAAACAATATTTACCAAAAATGTGATTTTTAAAAATTATTTAAAAATACTTCGAACTTTTGAATCATGTCCGTTACCACTGAAATTCATTGTTGGTAGCCTAAAGTAGCAATATATTAAAAAAAACAAAAAAAAATTCAAAACTGACCATTGGCTAAAACAGAAAAGGGCCTATAATAATAATAATAATAATAAAAATAATAATAAGGCTCTTGTTGATTATCAGCTTCCAGTTAAGCTTAAGCCGATTTTATTTTAAAACCTACTAAATCGAACACAATGGATACCAACGCTCATAGGGTTAAAAGATTGAACTTTTTTTCTAATTAGTTAGTAATTGAAACAATAGCAAATTAAATAAAGTACTTTTTTTGTAAATCACACAACGAAAGTTAAAGTAAAGGACTAATTATTTTGAGAAATTTTAGTTTTTACTTTTTTTCTGTAAAATAAAACACACAAAAAAAAGAAGAATTGACCAAATCCTAGATACGTACGTTTTACTAAATTTCTGACACCTTTTCAATACACTTTTATACAACCTAGGCTAAATATTGTGCAAGGCTTTGATTTTGCGATAGAATTTTTTGTAAAGAGAAGGCATTTCTTTTATGCATTATTTTGCTCCACTACCTTTGTTAAAGGAAAATTTTTTTAGACATGAATTTATTAATTCAAATATTTAGTACAATATAATAATAATAATAATAATAATAATAATAATAATAATAATAATAATAATAATAATAATAATAATAATAATAATAATAATAATAATAATAATAATAATAATATAATTAGGCAAATTTGTAGAAACTGTACTATGACTAGTGAGGATATAGTCAACCACCTCACAAGGCTAGCGTACAACCTGAACCTCCTAAGTTTCCTGATCACAAACTGGTATATTAATGAAAATTAATTTAGTTTAGGTTAAGTTAGGTTAGGTTAGGTTAGGTTAAGTTAAGTTAGGTACCTCGGTAGTCACAGTACAGGTTCGGTAGTCACAGTACAGTTTCTACAAATTTGCCATAATAATAATAATCTATTCAGTTTTTTAAGCAATTTTATTTAGTCAATTAACTATGCGAGTAAGTTGAGGTTAAGGTTCAAGGAAGCATATATTTCCATTAGGGGCTCGAGCCGATGTGGGGACAGAGGACGGTCTCCCGTCGTCCACTCCAGAGGCCGAGAATCCTGACTCCCTGATATCTGCGCGGTCTACTTCTAGGTATTCGTTAGTTTTAAATTATAAAAGGACTGTATTATAAAACATATATATATATTATATATATATATATATATTGGTTGCTATACAGTTATTATTATATATGTTGTTATTATTGTTGTTGTTATATTATATAGTATATATAGTTATATATATATATATATATATATATATATATAATAATGATACATTATGGCTGCTATATTGCTGGTTATATATATAGCATATATATATAGTTATATATAAGTTATTGCTGTTACATATATAGCATATTAAGGCTAAGGCTGGTTACTGTTAAGTTATGGTTATTACTAAGGTTAGCTGCTGCTGGCTATATACTATATATACGTAATTATCCAAAATTTCACTTTTTAAAAATATTTAATATAAAAGTGATTGTTAAATAATTATTTAAAATATTTCGAACTTTTGAATCATGTCCGTTACCACTTAAATTCATTGTTAGTATCATATACTAGCAATATATTTAAAAAAAAAAAAAACTGACGGAGTCATAAAAAAAAACAGGTCCTATATATTTTTGAAGCATGTCCGTCACCACTTAAATTCATTGTTAGTATCATATACTGGCAATATATTGAAAAAAAAATCAAAACTGACGGAGTAAATGCTGGAACGATTTATGCATGTCTCTAGCAACATTTTAGTACGTTTTATGTTCAGAAATTGCAGCGTTTTTTTTTGTTTTTTTTTTTTTAAACAATCCAGAGTGAAATAAATAATGAATATAAAAGTAAATTACATTATATATATACATTAAGTAAAGGTTATGTTTTTAATATTTTTAGAGGTGTGAAGCTGCTTAATATTAAAGTTTCAATTTGATTTTAAGCATTTTCACTTCAATTTTATGAAATGTGTTCGAATTCATACAATCGATATGTATATGAAGGTGGAAGCTGATAATCAACATGATCCAATAATAATAATAATAATAATAATAATAATAATAATAATAATAATAATAATAATAATAATAATAATAATAATAATAATAATAATAATAATAATAATAATAATTTTTAAACAACATTTTGATAAAGAAGATAATTATGAAGGCTATAAAATGACATTAAAACAATTAAGTGTTTAAATATTAAGGAGCAAAGACCGAGACATTCTATTGCACACATTTTATGACTTGTACCCTGTTCACATTATAACAAGGTTGGGGAGTTGGAGTTTAATAAAAAAAATTTTTACTGTAGCAAATTCTCTAATACCCATTGTGCAAGCCAAATTTTTCACCTCAATTTCAATGAAGCCAAGAAGCCAATGGCAAAAGAAAATGTTGTTCAATAGCTTTCAAATCTGACTAAAGAAATTACTACTGAACAGAATGAGTCGTCAAATAAGCATTTTGGGAACAAGCTCTGAAGATCAACAAAAAAATTTACGATAATTTTGTAACAAACTATGAATTTTCTTTTCGCATGATACAACGATTCAAAATCTGAAAAAAATAATGATGGTAAGATAGTAAATTTTTATTCTAATGAAAAAAAGCTGAGAATTAAGCTAATCCTCCCAACTTGCGGAAGATAAATAAGGGAAAAATGTCTCTAAATTCTAGTGTTGCCTGGCGTTATCAAGTTTGTTCACCTAGCAGAGTCATGAGCGAATGTCTTAAGTGACGCTAGTATATAATAAATGATGAAAAGAATAATATAAAAATACAGTGAAAGTTCAAATTTTAAAATACAACATATCTTTAATGAGGTTTAAAAATTAAACATGTTTTTCTTTATTCATAAATGGACAGATATTGAAGAGAGCGAATGATGGAAGAATACATGAGAAGCTTCACTCTCATTCTGCCCTCAGAAAAAGCGCTGAACCCCGCAAAAGCCTGTCTATCTCCTTTCAGAGATTCCTCTATATATTTGCGACATTAACAAGTACAAAATCGTTACTCTCAGCCTAGAATTTTGATATGTCAATAATATTTGGTTGGTTACTATTAATATAGTTTTTGTAATTACAGATCATTCAATGTATTTCGAATAAAGAGTTTTATAAATGGCTGAGATCCTTATCCGCATCCACACTGGCGAAAGTTGAAATTTTTAACAGGACATTATTGATGGCTAACTGTTAATCAATTAATTATTACACATAGTTTAATTAATTTTTTAAGAAGTTGTTGCTCGACCTTTTAATATAATAATAGTGGTATCGGTTTCGGTACTTTTTATCGGCAATTTTGACATCAGAATCGGTATAGATCATTTTGTGAAATCGATATCGGTATCGACCAAGCTGAAAAGTTTACCATCGGTAACTGTTAAAGTTTTACTCTTGCTCCATCCCATTATATATATATATATATATATATATAAAGTATATATATAGCATAAAAAGATATATAGTATATAGTATATAGTATATATATATATATATATATATATATATATATATATATATATATATATATATATATGTTACTTCATCCCTAATATATATATATATATATATATATATATATTGTAGACGGTAGTTAATAGTTAAAATTAATTAAGTAATATTTATTTTTTCTTTACAATAATAATAATGAGGGGAACTGTTCTAGGTAATTACACCAAGGGTCTGGACGGGGCTCTAACCCTGGCCCCTTGCCTGGAGACTCTGTCGCTCTACCAATTGAGCCACAGTATTTATTTAATTACTTCTTTTTAACTTTTTATATGTTTAAAATTTATTAATTTATTAATTTTGTAAAAATTAAATTAAAGTTATAGGAAAAATAATTTTTTTATTTCAATTTGTTAAAAATTGGGAAAATTTAAAATTAGAAATCAGAAAATTTAAATTTGAACATTTAAAAATTTTAAGTTAGAAAATTTAAATTTGAAAATTAGAAAATTTAAACTTGAAAATTTAAAAATTTTAAATTAGAAAATTTAAATTAGAGAATTAAAAGTTTTTAAATTAGAAAATTAAAATTTGAAAATTAGAAAATTAGAAAATTTAAATTTGAAAATAAATAATTTAAAAAAAGAATATTAAAAAGTTTAAATTATAAAATTATAAAATTTAAAATTAGAAAATAATAAAATTCAAATTTGAAAATATTTCGATTCCTCCAAATAAACTGAGACTCCTTCTTGTTAAAAATATTGCCATTCTTACAAACAAATTTACAAACAAATGGGTTCGGCTGTTGTGATGGAGCCCATCGATTTGGAATAAACAGAAATAAAAAAAAATAACAAATGGTTTACATTACAAATAACTGATCTACTATTGTGATGGAGTTTATCTATTTGGAAGGAATTATATTTAAAGCTGATTTTATTGAATGAAACATTCATCAATTCAAACGGGTCTACCACGCCACCATATTGTTTGTGTAGTAACGTCTCAATTACTTTATGATTTTATACAGTCATTTAAAAACGATAGCAAACTCTCGGGAGATACACAGCAGGGCACAATGTAAAAACGAAAACTTCTGTATTGTAAAACTCGTTTTCGTTTTTGCATTTGTGATTACGAAACTTAAGAAATGCTTAAGTTTGCATTCATTTTTGTCAAACTATGCGCATAATCATAAAAAATGTCGAATTTAGGACGTGCTTACGCAAAAAAAAATATAACAAACAATATGGCGACGTGGTAGGCCAGTTTGAATTGATGAATATTTCATTCAATAAAATAAACTTTAAATATAAATTCTTCCAAATGGATAAACTCGATCACAATAGTTGATCAATTATTTGTAATGTAAACCATTTGTTATGTTTTATTTCTGTTTATTCCAAATCGATGGGCTCCATCACAACAACTGATTCCAATTGTTTGTAATCATCCGATCGCCAGTACGGCTTTCGGCCCTCGAGGTCTACTGGCGATATACTTTCCTATCTTACTGATTTATGGTTTTCCGCTCTTAGGTACTACGGGAATACTTGCGTGGTGGCGCTTGAATTAATCCAAAGCATCTGACCGGGTATGGCACGCGTCACTGCTCTCCAAACTCCCCTCCTTTGGGTTCCTCCTTCTCTTTGCTTACTTATGTCTAGCTTTCTTTCAAATCGCTCAATATCGGCTGTTGATGATGGGGCGACTTCTTCTTTTTCTGTTAATAGTGGTGTTCCTCAGGGTTCTGTCTTATCTTCTACTTAATTTTTGCTTTTCATTAATGATCTTCTCGTCTGTACATCTAACTCTATCCACTCAAATGCCGATGACTCGACCCTTCATTCTTCAACTCATTTCAATTCTACTCCCCCCTTTTACTTCTAGAATTGCTTCCTCGTCTTAATCTTTTTGATTCTATTCTCGCTGATCTGGATAGAATTTCCGGATGGGGTCATCTCCTTGTGAAATTCAATTTTTAAAAACCCAACTCTATGAATCTCCTCTCTAGCACCTCCTAACTTTCCCTACCTCTTTCTGACGTCTCTCTCTGTCTCTCCTTTTGAAAATACTATAAATATCCCCAAGCCTAACATAAACAAAAATGTCTTAGAAATCTCACATCACAACGGTTATGTGGCTGCCTCCCCAAAGAAACTGTAGCCTTGTTTAGACCGCGAAACTTTTTTCCCCTTTCAGTTGGCCCAGTTATACTAGGGCCTCATCCGCCCCTTGTAGCGAAGTACTACCCCATATCTGGGACTTTGTCACCTAGCAATTGATAGGTGGGAGTCAAAGGCCGCGCTGTGGATAAACTGTTCTGCATCACTCACTTGACCCTTATCTTGCTGGGCGATGTTGGTGCTTTATCTCTTTCTATAGGTACCGGCAGCGGCAGGTGCTCGAGGTAGCTTATCACTCGCGTACATGGGCCCCGGCAGCAATGACAGCCCTAGGCTTTGCGGGGTCCTGGGCGGTGTTTTCGTAGATACAATAAGTAAATTGTTAAAAATCTGCGCATTATATAGATATATATATATATATAATAGCAGCAGTATATATATATATATGTTAGAGAAAAGAGTGAAGGTATATATATATATATTATTAGTATATGTACATATATATATACATATATATATATATATGTTATATATATAATAACAGTATATATATATATATATATATATATATATATATATATATATATATATATATATATATATATAGAGGTATATATAGGTATATAGTGCATGCGAACTGGTTATATAGTTTATCCATAACCAAATATATATATATATATATATATATAATTTATATATATATATAGTATATATATATATATATATATATATATATATATATATATATATATATATATATATATATATATATATATATATATATATTTTATTTATTTATTTATTTATACAAAACACCATATCCCACATAGCTGCAGGGTGGTGTTGGTGGCTTATAAGTTTTCAAACTTATCACCACCATTCACGAAAAGAAATGTATAATAGAAGGGGGTTTTCAGCCCCTTGCTATCAGACGAAGAGAATCATGAATTTTCTTCCTATGACTCGACCGACGACTTCGCGAAATGCAGCTTCACTTTTCATAATATTTAAAGTTTCAAATTTCTTTTCTTTTCTTTTTCAATTTTGAATTCCATTCCAAATAATTAATTAAAAGAAATGTTGTCGAAAAAATTGTTGCTCCTCCATATTGGATTTTATATGAAAATAATTTAAAAATAAATACTTAAAATTTTAAAATTCCGAATAGTTAAAATAAATTTTTCTTTACTAGATATGAAATTTCAAACCCTAAAGTACTCTCTTCTTTAAAAACAATTCCCAAAGTACTTATTTAGCAATTTCCTTAACAAATTTACAGTCCTCTCTCCAATATATAATTCTTTCAGATTTTGAACATTCTTCGGCAGTTTTCCTGCTGCTGCTTCTCTTTTTGTCCCTTCTGGTTTCCACCGCGTCCACACTCGATGACGGGCGAATCATATATATATATATATATATATATATATATATATATATATATATAGTATATATATATATAATATATATATATATATATATATATATATATATATATAATATATAAAAATATAAGGGATATAAGCTTTATGGATGAAGCAAGAGTAAATTCTGAGGTGGGGATGGTGCAGGAAATGGTGTTAGGAATGATGGAGAACGGAGATGAGTGGAGGTGCCCTACCCATTATAAAGTGATGATTTGTTTTTCTGTGGAAGAACTGAAGAGAGTTCCTTATGATTGGTAGAGATTTGGCAGGGTGCAAGTGCTGAGGCTTTGAAAAAGTAAAACGTATTAGAGTAAGAGAAGGTGAGCAGCACAGTCCCCAGTGTGAAGTGATGGTGAGCAAAGCTTTGGAGCAAGTGTCTGAGTTTAAATATTTAGGGTATATGTTGATGAGAAGGAACGATGACAGAGTGTAGTAGAAAGTTTAGAATGGCAGGAAGGTAGTGGTGCAATAAATCAAGTTGGTGAATGTAAGGGACTAAGTCTTGAGTAAGTGCTAGAGTCTCTACATGAGGGCATGTTGTTGGCCTGTAAGTGGTTGTATGGTAGACTCATGGTCTGAAAGAAGTATAGATCTAAAGTTCAATGTGTCTGTGATGGACACCTTAAAGTGCTGCTAGGTGTGGCAAAGACTAATAAAATGAGGAATGAACGTATTAGAGAGATACGTGTGGTGTGGAGAAAGGGCAATGAGAGAATAAAAAGAAAGTATGCTGCAGGATATGGTCAGTGGAAAGTTGATGAACAAGGTCGGCTGGTTAAGCGGATGCATAGTGGCGAGTGTGTTGGGAACCGACTGGCTGGGAGACCGAAGAGAAAGTGGATTGAGTCGGTGAACGAATGTCTGAAGGAGACAAATGTGAGTTTGGCAGAGGCGAGAAGAAAGGTGTACAACAGGAGTGAATGGCGGGGATTGTGAGGGGGTATGGTTATGGCCCACCTAGGCCAAGGGATGAACCTACACCGACGATCTACCATAGTGAGGGTCCACCGCGGTCCCGTGAAGCTTTAGGGTGGATTTTCTGACCGCGATGAGTTCTCGCTGGGACTGCATTTGGTACCGAGGGGGCGGTCGGGCTTTTCTGACTTTACGTCATGCTCTTCTTACTGCTTTTTTCCGATTGCTCGTAGTAACAGAACAGATTAATTTATCGATTTGACGATTTATATGATTCCGACCTTACCTGACTCATCTGATCTTTTTGCACCAAATTTCTGAGAACCCAGCAGTCTCTACTTTAGAATTTGACTTTGGTAACCCTTGAACCCTTGGCAACTTTATTTCGCAACCCCGAAGAAGACAAACAAAGGTAATGTATAACCACACTCCTAATTTGATACCGTTCCTTTTCATGGGGTCATACTTTGCCACGGTATTTACGCGCACTTAGTTTGATCTTGCCTTTTTAACTTTTCGCTTCTCCAAAGCTGACCATATTTGCTCACGGTTCTCTGATGCAGTTGATCTTGTCTGCTTGATTCCGAATCTGGTTCCGCCAGTATACCATACACGTGCCAATACCACTAAACACTTCACATATTTGTCCTAACTCTGGAACGCATGTACAATCTGATCTCAACTTGAACATCATATATGACATGAATATAATAGCATTAGATTATTACATTACACATCAATACCACACTATACATACACTCATAGTTGGGACTAGCATTACACCCACACACGTACAAACACACGACCAACCCTTTTGTCCATGGGTCATTTTTGACCCACCCTAATTTTTGGTCATCCCTAATTTTTCGGCAGACCTAATTTTTCGCACCAACCCTTTGGTCTTCCAGGGTGCAATTTTGAGAACCCAAAATTTTTTGGTCAACCCTTTTGTATTCTACGGTACAATTTTGATGTCTCAGTTTTGATGCCTCAACTTTGATGCCTCCAACTTTGATGTCTCAACTTTAATGCCCCAGCTGATGTCTCACCTTTGTTGATGGCTCAACTTTGATGGCTCAACCTTTATGGGTCAACTTTGATGGTGTCATCTTTGATGGTGCCTATATTGTTGGTTCAGCTTTGATGACTCAGCATTATTGATGGTTCAACTTTGATGGCTCCCAATCACCGTGTAAGGAGCATCTAGCGAGGTTCTATTATGAGGTTTCCATGAGTGCAGCCAGGTGAGTGCCAGATGATCAGAAAGCCAATGAGCTGCGAGCCAGAGTGCCAGGAGTGCCAGCCATTTTTCTGCGCCGACCGCCTAATACAGCACTACCCCCAAAGCCGCGGCGGGCGTAGGACGCCAGCCAGCAGAAGGGAGCGCGGCTTCAACACTATAGCCCATATATATGGTATACATATATATATATATATTATTATTGGTTAACTGGGACATTCTTGGGTAGGCAAAGTTATATATATATATACATATGGTTATTATTGGTTAAGCGCTGTTACATTACTGCTGCTATTATGCTGGCTACAGCGCAGCATGAGCTGTTGAGCAGCTGTTGGTTATTATTACATATATATATATATATATATACATAGCGTTGCTATATATGGCTATACATATACATGCGTTACATGGCATATATACATATTACTGCAATACGTCATCTGCCACCAATGTTACAGCCTCCGCGACACTTCGCGCAATACCACTCATGACATTGAGTTGTTATCGCAGATCACATACGAACCATACACTTCACTACAGGTCAACACAAAGACACCCTCACCTCACACACACACTTGATGTTCAATTTCGATGCCTGATACCAGTATTGATGTTCAGCTACTGATGCCCAACATTGCGTTACCGGGTCTCGATGGACTGCACGCAGTTGATGCCGACAGCGCCATTTTCAACCTTTCAGCCTTTCTTCGGTCGCCGCTGGTAGCTGATACCTTTCCCCAGCCTCGCGCGTACCATCGCATGCGCCGACACCTTGCACCTCAGCATGTACTCGCCAGCGCTGGTCGCTCGCGCACGCTGGTGCCAGTGGCTTCCAGGTACACAGGTATTGCCGTGCGTGGCCTGCAGGCCATTGGGTAATGACCGTTTGCCTGGCTGATGGCACTAAGGCTCATTTTTGTTTTTCATACTTGAACATTTCAAAGAATTTCTTTTCAAATATACTATGAGTCATTCATTTATATTTCATACTTAAACATTTTTATTAAAAACATTTTCGCGAACCTAAACTGTAACTCATTACAGACCTAATATTTAACACATATATTTATTAACATTATTTTTTACTTAATACTTTTTACTTAATACATTTTACTTATAAATTTTTAAAATTGTATGTAAGAAGAAAAATCCAGAGTGTCTGATATATATAATCATTTTATTTTACTATTAATACTGTAATGAATATTTATTAAAAACATAAACTTAACATACCTTAAAAGCAGCAAATCAGTAAATCAATAGAGGTGTTACCTAACAACAAAGGGATTAGTATGCTTGTTTTACTGTTTTACTGCTTTAACTCATGTTTTACTGTTTTTAACTCATGTTTTACTGTTTTTAACTCACATATTTATTAATACAAGATAGCCTAGCAGTAAATAATAGGAGGTGTTACCTGGTCATCTGGGATATGGCGCTTTGCCTTTACTCAGTTTTTACTGTTTTTAACTTTCAGCTTTACTGTTTTTAACTCACTGCTTATTGCTTTTAACTTCTCATTATGACACATACCCAGCAGTAATCAGTGTCAATAGAGGTTACCCAACACCTGAAAGTGGATAGTGGAGTGCTTTTTGTTTTACCGCTTTACGTTTTGCCTTCGCTTGCCAGCTGATAACCACTGCTTATTGAGTTATCTCACATACACACATACCTAAAGGTGCAAATCAGTAAATCAATAGAGTGCTACCTACCCACCCAAGGGATTATATGCTTTTATAATTTCGCTTTTACTGCTTTCAACTTTCGCTTACTGCTTTATCTTTTTCAGCTTTTATTGCTTTAATTTTCAAAGCACAGCGAACTGTTGTACTAATCATATGTGCTTTTTAATGCTTAATCATATAATTATGCCAACATTGGCAGCTGTTTAGGTGTTTTATCACTTTTATTTATTTATTATAATCCTTATTTATTTTTATTATTATTTTTCTAATTTGCGTATTATTTATTTTTATTATTATACTTAGTGTTATTTACTTCATGCCTATTGTTATTATTATTTAGAACACACACATACACACACACACACACACATACACACCAACACACAGTCACACACAGATTTACTTACACACGCAGATTTACTTTGTTCTCATGACAGCATTTACTTAGCACACATACAGCCAGATTTACAGACTCACACAGATTTACTTACACACACACCAGAGTTTGGGTGCTATCAGAGTTTATTTCACTGGTATTTAGCTATACACACACGCATTTGCTTGCACACACACACGACTACTTCAACATACCATAATACTACACACAGCCGAACATGGGAACAATACTGGGTTGGCAGGTGGACAGCACGGGGTTAAAATATCGGCGTTTTGCCAACACGGCCATTTAGCATTACCATCAAATATAACCAAAATTACTTCGTTCTAACTTATAATAAATCAACACATTTTGAACAAAGAATTTGTTTATCAACCGTTATCACTATAATTTATAACTCATCGTTTTAAAGCCACTTACTGTACTTCTATGAAATCTTTATTAAAACATTGCTGCGTAGCCTTAGCAATAAATCAACAGTGTCAAATTTAGTTTACAATAGACAGCTTATTGACTTGCTGTGCCCACATGTAATAAGTATAAAAGAACAAAAACTGTTAACATAACATGTATTTTATTAAAATCATTCTAAGTTTTTATTTAAAAATAACAATTATTCACTTACATTTATATTATTCGCTCGATGTTAACTAAAAATATTTCAAAGTTTTTTAAATAATTCGGATTTTCTTTATTATTATTATTATTATTATTATTATTATTATTATTATTATTATCTATGTACATTGACAATCCATCACGAGAAAACACAACAACCTGCACTCCTTACAGATACGAAACTGACCCTCTCTCTGTAAAATGTGTGTTGAAATAACTACTTTCTAGGCCTAAATAGGATAATCCCTTTTGTATCCCGGGGCGATTAGGCCTAATTCCAGGTCAAAATATATTTCAAACTGACCTTTTTCTGTAAAATGTGGTGCAATAACTACGTTAGGCCTAAATTTAGGTCTAAATTTAGGATAAACCTTTTTTGTATCCAGGCGGATTTAAGCCTAATACCAGGTCAAAAGGTAATTCCAGTATAGACAAGAATCGAGAATCAATGTTATTATTATTTTATAAATATATTTCAAACTGAAACATGCTGGATCGGTAAGATCCTTTAAGCAGGTAAGAAGGAAATGTTTACCTTTCTTGTGAATGGACGGAGTAATCCTTATCTCTATATGACCTCGTATGTGATTGGTCGAGAATTATTTATCGCTTTTTTGGTTTTAGGTATGATGTAAAAACATGTTTTTTTCATATCCTGAGCCTTACCTGTGATTGGATGAAGAAAATTATATTTGAGGATGCGTGTTTTAGACCCAAGCTCATTTTAAAATATACTCGTTTTGGCTGTTAAGCGGTGCACAAGTTCTCTTGGATTTGTAATAAAAGTGCTCTATTTTCACTAAGTGTATATCATGATTCACCTTAACAGGTATACCTCAATACAAGACATTGTCCAGTGGGAAATCAAGATCCCAGGAAGTAGGGTTTCATTCTTATATAAAAGAAACCCCGATGGATTTGAATTTTTCAAGTGTACTACCCAATCACCGTGTTATAATACAAAGCGTATTTTCATGAGTCCAGATGAATTATTTTGTATATGTAATCACACTGAAGAGTGGCTTACAGAATACTTTTAAACCAAGCTCAGCTTTAAACTGGACTGAAACAGTTATTAGCCTGTGCGAAGAAACCAGCGATAAGCACCTTACTTTAGCATTTTATAAACATCAAAACATAATCAGTTTGGCTAGATTATGGGAGAGAAATAATGAAACAGCAGTATTTGAACCTACATCATTTGGATTCTACATTTCAGGCCTAACGCAGATGAAATATATGTTAGAGGTACGTAAGCGAATGTTAATGCAACAGAAGACATATGTGTTATCTAATTACGTAACCGTAATTCATTACATGTTATACCAAGAATACTACGCATTTAAGAAAACCCTGATCGATGATCCTACGCCCATCATCGATCGCTTCCTAAGTTCTATAGACGTACAGAAATTCATTTATCTACTTAGAAAACAATGGCAAGAAAGTATTTATGCAGGTGACCCCGAATGTAAATATACTATGATATCTGAGCGGGAACTTTTTACGTATGTGTTAACTGAAGGTATTACTGAGATACGAAACTATATCATCGATAATGATATAAATGATTGGCATATGTGCAAAGATTTAGAGAATTTTAATATAAAATAATCATAAACATTATGTGTAAAATGTGGCGTGGTGGGCTGTTATATATAATAACACTTGCATTATATTTACTGTGAATTCTTTATATATAGAGAAGAGAAGAAAGACATATATGCCATATATATATATATATATATATATATATATATATATATATATATATATTTTAAGTTATATATATATATATATATATATTTTTTTTTATATATATATATATATTAAATCATTGTAAAATATATATAATCTCATTGTATATATTTATTTCAAACTGATATATATATATATATATATATATATATATATATATATATATATATATATATATATATATATATATATATATATATATATATATATATATATATATATATATATATATATATAAAATATAAAAATTATTGTAAGAGATAATGATTGTTAAATTTCTAATTATGTAGTAAAGCTTTTATTATCCTTATTTTTACTTTCTTAAATAAATATTTACATGTATGTTAAGAGTTTAAATAAACGAACCCCAGGTTCAGGATATGAAAAAACATGTTTTTACATACGTAAAACCAAAAAAGCGATAAAATAATTCTCGACCAATCACATACGAGGTCATATAGAGATAAGGATATTCGTCCACTCACAAGAAAGTGTAAACATTTCCTTCTACCTGCTTAAAGGATCTTACCGATCCAGCATGTTTCAGTTTGAAATATATTTATAAATAATAATAACATTGATTCTCGATTCTTGTTTATACTGGGAAATACCTTTTGACCTGGTATTAGGCTTTCAAATCAGCCTGATAAAAAGGCTTATCCCAAATTAGCCCAAATTTAGACCTAACGTAGTTATTGCACCACATTTTCCAGAAAAAGGTCAGTTTGAAATATATTTTTACCTGGAATTAGGCCTAAATCAATTCCGGGATACAAAAGGATTATCCTAAATTTAGGCATAAAGTAGTTATTTCAACATATTTTACAGAGAGAGGTCAGTTTCGTATCTGTAAGAAGTGCGGGTTGTTGTGTTTTCTCGTGATGGATTGTCAATGTACATAGATAATAAGAATAAGAATAATAATAATAATAATAATAATAATAATAATAATACACACACACACACACAGAATTATTTAAAAACTTGAAATATTTTTAGTTAACATCGAGCGAATATTATAAATGTAAGTGAATAATTGTTATTTTTAAATAAGAACTTAGAAAGATTTTAATAAAATACATGTTATGTTAGCAGAGAAGAACTTTATTTTGTTCTTTTATACTTATTACATATAAAGATGAGTAAAGCAGCAAGTCAATAGAACAAAACGTGGCATAGCTTGGTGTAGAGGGGTGCTAGGGCTGATCTTACTGATTTACTGATTTTATTGCTTTAAAGTATGTGTACTTTATAATTTCAGTATACGTTACTAAGTATTAGTAAAAGTTATTTTAAAACTTGATAGTTATAAAATTTATAAACAAAAAGTATTAACAGTTAATAATAAATTCTTTGTTCAAAGATAATGATTGATTTATTATAGAAGTTTCAAGAAACTTTGAAATAATTTAGTTATATTTGAATGAGTAATATAAATGTATGTGTTTAATTAAAACATAAAATGTTTTAATAAATTATACGTTATATGTGTAAGTGAGTGCGTGTGTGTGTGTGTGTGTGTGTGTGTGTGTGTAAGTCTGTGTGTGAGTGTAAGTAACTGTGTGTGTGTAAGTAAATGTGTGTGTGTGTAAGTAAATCATGTGTGGGTAAATCTGTGTGTAAGGAGTGTAAGTAAATCTAGGGAGTGTGGCAATCTGTATGTGGAGGCAATCTGTGTGAGTAAGTAACTATGTAAGTAAATCTGTGTGTGAGTGTGGCAATCTGTGTGTGTGTGTGTAGTGTGTGTGTGTGTGTGTGTGTGTGTGTGTGTGTGTGTGTGTGTGTGTGTATGTGTGTTCTAAATAATAATAACAATAGGCATGAAGTAAATAACACTAAGTATAATAATAAAAATAAAAATAAAATAATAAAAATAATAAAAATAATAATAAAAATAAATAAAAATAATAATAAAATAAATAAAAAGTATTAAAACAAAATAAAAAACATAATGTTAATAAATATATGAGTTAAAGCAGTAAAACATATGAGTTAAAGCAGTAAAGCAGAAAGTTAAAACAGTAAAGCAGAAAGTTAAAGCAGTAAAGCAGAAAGTTAAAGCAGTAAAGCAGAAAGTTAAAGCAGTAAAGCAGTAAAACAAAAGCATACTAATCCCTCAGGTGTTAGGTAACACCTCTATTGATTTACTGATTTACTGCTTTAAGGTATGCAATGTATGTGAGTTAAAGCAGTAAAGCAGAAAGTTAAAGCAGTAAGAGAAAAGTTAAAGCAGAGCAGTAAAACAAAAGCATTCTAATCCCTTAGGTGTTAGGTAACACCTCTATTGATCTACTGATTTACTGCTTTATAAAAGTAATGTATGTGAGTTAAAGCAGTAAATGATATGAGTTAAAGCAGTAAAAGCAGTAAAGCAGCAGTAAAGCAGTAAACAAAAGCATACTAATCCCACCATGAACACTCTATTGATTTACTGATTTACTGCTTTAAGGTATGTAATGTTAATAAATATGTGAGTTAAAGCAGTAAAACATATGAGTTAAAGCAGTAAAACATGAGTTAAAGCAGTAAAACATAAAGTAAAAGCATACTAATCCCTTGCTTGTTAGGTAAACACCTATTGATTTATAATGACTTACTGTTTTAAGGGTATGTAAAGTTTATGTTTTTAATAAATATTTCAGTAGAAAAATAAAATGATTATATATCAGACACTCTTGGTTTTTCTACATACAACTTTTAAAAATTTATAAATTCAAAAAGTACATGAAGTAAAAAGTATTAAGTAAAATGAATATGTTAATAAATATATGTGTTAAATAATAGGGCTGTAATGAGTTACAGTTTTAGGTTCGCGAAAATGTTTTTAATAAAAATGTTTAAGTATGAAATAAAAATGAATGACTCATAGTATATTTGAAAAGAAATTCTTTGAAATGTTTAAGTATGAAATAAAAATGAATGACTTATAGTATATATATTTTTCATTCGCGCGGGAATATTGCGCCTGCGGGCGCACGCGGCGGGCGGGAACGCGGAAATATTGCGCCTGCGGGCGCACGCGGCGGGCGGGAACGCGGCGGGGCGCACCTGCGGGTGCGGGGTTGGCTGACTTTGCGGGTGGGGCTCATGCTCGCGCGGAGGGCGCATGCGGCGCCCTGATGGTACGCTTATGAACTAGGGGAAGACATCAATATTAGCTATGTTCTTTGGTGTAGGTAGAAAAGGCTAGAAAAGGTTAGAAAATGTATCAATGCTGCGGCATCAATCCATCAAAGTTGAGGCAACAATGCTGAGGCATCAATGCTGAGGCATCAATGCTGAGGCATCAAAGTTGAGGCATCAAAGTATGTATGTAAGTGAAAGTGTCTGTGGTGAGTGTGAGTGTAAGTGTATATGGGTTAGTGTAAGTGTCTATGGAGAGTGTAAGTGCTTATAAGTGTCATAGTGTGTATAAGTGTTATAGTGAATGTGTGTAGGTGTGTGTGTGCGGTGTGTGTGTGCAAGTAATATATATATATATAGCATATATATATAAGGCGTTATATGCTTTATATTTTTTGATATTTTGTTGTTTATAAAATATATATATATATATATATATATATATATATATATATATATATATATATATATATATATATATATATATATATATATATATTTATATATTATTTTTGTATTTCTTATATATATATACTATAAGTGGTAGAAAAATACTAACTCATAGTAGGAAGCATCTAGCAACTTGTAATATACACCAATGAATCCTCATACCTTATAACCTAGGGTAGACACCCATATTAGGGCTATTCGGGGCTCAGGGGAGGCTAGAAAAGGCTTGAAAAAAGTGGCACTCAGTTGGCACTATGTGGCACTCACTTGGCACTATGTGGCACTCACTTGCTGGCACTCATTGGCACTCACTTGGTACCATTGGCACTTTCACTTGGCATCATTGGCACTCACCTGGCACTCACAGAATACTCATAGAACACTAATAGAACATCATTAGATAGATACTCCTTACGGTGATTGGGAGCCATCAAAGTTGAACCATCAAAAATCTGAGTCATCAAAGCTTGAACTAACAATATAGGTACCATCAAAGATGACACCATCAAAGTTTAATTCATAAAAAGCTGAGCTTATCGTGCTGAGCCATCAACAAAGCTGGTGAGGCATCAAAGCTGGGGCATTAAAGTTGAGACATCAAAGTTGGGGCATCAAAGCTGAGCACCAAAGCTGAGGCATCAAATTGTACTGCAGAATACAAAAAGGGTTGGACTGAAAAATTTAAGTTCTCAAAATTGCACTGGAAGACCAAAGGGTTGGTCGAAAATTAGGTATGTCGTAGAAAATTAGGATGGCCAAAATTAAAGTGCAAATGACCATAAAGACTAAAGGATTGAACAAAGTTTGCAATGTATATGTAAATGGGCAAGCACCAGGTATAAGGTCATAACTAATATAAGAAATCAAGAGATGATCCATGCCTCCCAAGCTAGGAACTAAATATGTGATTGCATTGATGGCAAAACATAATAAAATTCCATCTATATATATGGTATAGGTCATAGCAATGAAATACTGGCCTCCAAACATAAGTTAAGACAAAAAGGCCAAGTCCTGAAACAGAAGAACAAAAATACTGTAAGCTGTACCTAACTGCAGAATTTTCAACAAGCTTTGGAGAAAAAGGTCAAGGACAAAAAGGTAAAGACATCAAAAATAGGGCTAAGTCCCTAAAGGAGGCCAAAAATTACCATGGGCCAAAATTGACCCATGGAAGCACCAAAGGTTGGATCGAAAATTAGGGTGGTGACGTACAACGGTTGCTGACACGCCAACTGTTTGGCAAAATTAGGTTGCCGAAAAATTAGGGTTGCCAAAAAATTAGGGTTGCCAAAAAATTAGGGTTGCGAAAAAATTAGGGTTGCAAAAAATAGGCTGCCAAAATTTGGGTTCTCCAAAATTTG
>JABUQX010087622.1:0-10000 GCA_015478945.1 Trachelipus rathkii
AATTACTTTGGAGCTGATGGATGCTCATACAATTTATAAGGATTCCAAAGATGATAGGAGGTCAGGTTAATTTTATCACTAAAGTCTTATAAAATATTTAATATTATTAATTTATTAAGAAGTATAGGAAAGATTTTTCTGAAGATTTTTTCTAAATATATAATATATATTATATTTATTATATTTATTATTAATATAATATATATATAATTTATATATACATATATATATATAAACTAATATTTATATATTAATATAATATATATATTATATATATATATAAATATTATATATATATATATATATTATATATATATATTATATATATATATATATAATATAGTTATATATATATATTAATATTATTTATTAATATTATTATAATTATAATTAATATATATATATACTCACATATTATATATATATATAAATATATATAATATAATATATATATATAATAATATAATATATATATATATTATATAATATATAATTAATATATAAGAATAGTTTGTCGCCAGTTTGGTATCTACAGATTTTTCTCAAAAAGTATAAGAGAATATTTAAGAGTGTCATGATTAAAGCTTGTGAAAAATTTAATTATATAATTATGTGATATAAGGGAATCACAGTTGTAAATTTTCAGGTCTGTATATATTAGGAATGTATATATATTAGATAGTGGGGGATACACCCCCGACGAGCGTAGACTGCTACGCACTCCTAGCGTTTATAATACCACTTATTGGCTTTCACCAAACTTACCGAGATTTGTAGTTAAAGTTCCATATATAAACGGCTAATAATCTCGAACCAGGTGTTCAACTATGCGCGTGAGAAGAAGTAGAGCGAAGTCCGTTACGGGCCGCGCGTCGACGTTATAGTTAGTGGCACATACTTAACTCATTTAATTTTATTATTATTTAAAAAAAAATTTATATTTTTAATTAAAAATTATTTTTATTTTAAGAATACAAGAAAAGAATAAATCAGAATATATAATACACCGAAGTGATTAATTAATCGAATCTATGAGTTCGATAAAAAACACGAACACCTGTTAAGGGATCAGTTTTTTTAAACAGCACTCCTGAACTTAACGAGGAAATTCAGACCGTGGTAAAGAGCTTGTATTTTCAGCACATCCCAGTTTGAGAGGAAACGAAACCGACTGTTTGAATTGCCAATGACCTGTTCCTTCTGACTATAAAACGTGATACTTATTAAAGTAATCGTGCTAAAATATTGGGTAGGAGATTTGTTAAGATGGGGTTAGGTAATCTTGCCGTAATACGAATAATATATCTTGTATTGAGTGGATCCTTCACTACTGAAGGGGACCTACAGTACTAGGATTATTATATAATTACCCCTTCAACATTAAATTATTGACGTATAATAAGTATGATAATTTAGTGAGAGTATTTATAGTTTGGTTTCTATGAAATAGACTTGGTTAATTATAGGAATTTCAGCATATATTATATTATTATATATATATAGAGTTAGCATCGGCCACCTAGAGATTATGCTGTGAGTAAGCCATACTATTATTGAGCTGGTTGCACTTTATGATTATATAATAAACAGTCGTAATAACCAACAATGTTGATGTCCTTATATAGGGTTTTTGAGTTCGTAGAGTTCGAAATATGATGATTATAAGCTAACGTGTATATAGGGTGTCTAGGACCCCATTAGGGGGGTTTCCTGAACTGTATAAAAATAAAGAGCACAGAGTGTAAAAAACAAAGGAGGAATGAAGAAGGATGAAGGAAGAAGAATGAAGAAGGAGGAAGAAGAATGAGGAAGGAGGAGTAGAAGGGGGGACAGCGGCACCGGTGCTGGCTCCGGTGCGGTGCTAGGTTAGTAAATATTTGTATATGTAATTACAATTATTTATGTGATGTCCTTATATATGTTTATTGGGTATATCTAGTAGATTACGATATTAATTAATGTGTATTCAGACATCAGATATTATATTAAAATAATAAATAAATAATTTAAATAATAAATTCTTATACATATAGTTACTTTTATATGTTTATTATAACAATACAATAATTTATTTAACGTATTTATACATACCCTAGAAGCAAGTAAATTATTACACTAATATTCAAACACACCACATTACACCAAACTCAGAACCAATCACACAACCTCCATAACAAAACATAAAAAAAAACTAATATACTATATAGAATCTATTGAAAATTAAAAAGTGTACCAATATTTTAATTAACTTATAAAAAAAAATAAATTAAAAAAAAATAAAATAAAATGTGTACACGTTTTTAACAATCCCTATTATTTATATTAAAGAGCAGTAAATTCACTAATCAAACACCATTCACATCTAATTACACATTCCTGATCTTTAAATTCACCTTACATACTTAGACTCATCTTTAATTACTATATATATTGATTTCTATTGATTATAGGTGTCATAGATTTTTTACTAAAATTGTTTATTCCATTTACAAATTAGCTACCATTGCTATACATAAAGAGCCTATATTTATTCACAAAATCTCAACACCACTCCACCTCACTAATCCTATCATCGCTCCAATCTTCCTCCACCATTACTTATATACGACTATCTTGATTAACTATCCAATGAGGAAGTAACTAGGTTGATTGACAAGTCGAAATATATCATAGATAGATACAAACATTATAAAATACACTTCTTAAGTTTCTCTTTAATTACTCCATCATTAAAGATTATCATTATTATAATTTGTTATACGTACTATTTTGATTAATATTTTATTTTTTTTTTAAGCTGAGGCACATTATAATAATTACTTAAGCATCATAAGACTGAAAAGAGATAACCTCGGATAAGCTATCACCAACAAAACCTTCTTAGACTCATCTTAGACCACGGCAACTGACAATCGGTCTCATACGTTTAACTTAAAAGTTTCACAACCCGTAAAGACACCAGTAAACGCTCAACTAACATAGCACAGGACTCACTTTTCTATCTTTTGTGATTTCAATTCTTGTCTCACTTCAAAGAATATGACATAAAAAAACACTTTTTTTCTGGATTCAATTACCTTTTTCACAGCATATACTCTAACAGATTCAAAATTAACGCTCTCACCACTAACACAAGTATTACATCATTTAGTCAAAATTAAATCAAACTAAACAAAAAACGTCCGTAAAATCATCATCCTCCAGTTACCATTCGATTATATATCGTGCGTGAAAGTCACTGATAACATAATATCAAGTCTCATTAATAATAAGAGACTCCAATACCCAATTCATAAACTTGAAACTAAGAAATAATGCTGCAAGACAAACATAACACATCTTAACTAGACAGAATAGATTATAAGTAGTCACAATCACATTACAAGTTACACATTCTATTAACACTACAGTAATAATCAACTATCCTTCTATTCAAGACAAAACTTAATAATTACATTATTAAATCATTACTAAGACATCTAGGTTGTTTCATCTTACATTAACAAAGTAATGATTTACAAAGAAATTTAGCATATTTATAATAACCATTACCTAACCATCATAATACATATGTTAGGTAAAGCTGGTCAAAACAAAGTAATGTTAGTATTAGAAATTAAATTAATACTGTACTCTATCCTTATATTGAATATTAATGCGTAGAAAAAGATGAGCGAATGAATATACAGAATATTAGAGTATACCGTAAATTAGATCACGGTAACTTACCTTTGATAAGTTGGTGTTAAGACCAATTTTAAGGAAGAGTTTAGCTGTATTTTATTCATCGCGAGGTATGTTAGGTTGCCTTTGTACATTATATTCTTAGTGTTGCTACAAGCAAACTGGTATGGATGATATTCCTAAAACAGAACAATCACATCTTAGAAATTCACTGAGTCCATTCTCGCTTTATATGTTTGTTCTATCTACTAGAGAAAGGCCGATGAGTATAGACGCCTTTACAAGCTGTTGTCTGTTTAGGAAAACAACCTTTGCAGCATAGGCCTACAGCATTTTATCTAGATGAACTTTATCAACTAATATCACGATATTTGTAACATAAAGAATTTATATTGGAATCTACGAATGCTATTATCGCTTTTCAGTCATATACAATAATTTTTCCTTTAGCTATCATGAAACACACAGGTAGCTACTACTTTTGAATTTGGTAAAGGTTGACCTTGTTCAGCGGACTGAAATGATCTTCCTGCATAGCAAGTTACCTCGTTATATTCTTTCACCACAATATGTCTATATATACACGAATGTAACTGTGTTTACATAGTATTTATTCAATGAGTCAGTATTGATCTGATACATAGCCAAAAGATGGGTTGATTCCATTCCTATATAGAATACCTATCATAGTCTAAAATTACTTTGTAAATATATAGCTATACAATGACTTTCATTAACAAACCAAAATGTTTTCCACATTAATAATGCTAGCATAGCATCATTATGAATTCATAGGAAAATTAATGTACAAACCGAAAACTAACACAACTTTACGCCCTAATAAACTTGTTAACATTAACACAGTTCCACACTTAACACCAGTAAAGATAACTAACTTTACATACAAAACGTAACCTATTTATACTTTTTTCCAAGCATATCTCTAACATATTAACGTTAGTCTTACATTGACACATAACATTTATCAAAAAAAAAAAAATGTATCATAACCAATAACCTACCATCCATAACACCTAATAGTAAAGAACGAATAAAGTAAGTTTTTAGCTTATTTTTTTTAGACGCCAGCCCCGCCTTTCAGAAAATACCAACTCTAAACATGAAAATGATTTTATGCTTTTAACCATTTGCATAAAGTGATGCAATACTTATTATATTTTGAACCTCCTGGCAGGAATACAAGCAATGTAGCAGTCGCCATTCGGTTTACGTTAAATATAAATGACACATCGTGGGGAATAACGAAACTCCTCGTGAAATAACAACAAGCGTAGAGATGCAGGGAGATGTCAGCGTATCAAACACTGCGAAAACTATCCTACTGAAAAAAATAGTGTATAAACATCCCTTAAATGTATTGAGTTCTTTCATTTCAACCCAATCAGAAGAACAGTAAACAAGAATACGACCGAATACGAATGAACCATACAGTTTCAAAAAGGGTATATTTCTCGCTCGACACAAATAGACATAGTACACAGTAAGTTCATTTAGTACTAACCAAACGAATATATGCTAACAGTAACATTGTTTTTCACCATTAATAAGCTAACATATCAGCATTTACGAACTAAGAAAATAAGGTACAACGACGAAATCTAACACAACTTAAGCAAGAATAAACTGTTAACATTAACAAGTTCCACACTTAACAACAGTAAAATAACTAACATTGCATACAAACCGTAACCTACATTCATACTTTTACCAAACATATCTCTAAACATATTAACGTTAATTTTACATTGACACACAGTACATATTTACAAGTAATTTTCATAACCCATATGTTTAAATTTAATCCATACAAAAACAGCGAAAGTATGGCTAACTAACAAGTTTCACGTTAATAAAGCTACCCCACATAAACATACTGAACTAGAAATACGATGTAAACGAACAAACCTAACACCCTTACGGTACGAATAACCACAACATTAACAACTTTCTGCACTTAGCAGTAAAGTACTAACACATGTACAACGTAATCTATTTTCACACTTTTGCAAGCATATCTCTAACATATCAATGTTAATTTTTACATTAACATCGTAATACTTAACAAAAGTTTAGCATATACCGTCTTATCATCATACTGACAAAGAATATAATGCTAACGTAACAAAGTGTTTACATTAATAGTAAAAATTAACAAAAAATTCATCATAACCTCATCTAAATATCATAATCCCCAGCGATTAATTGGCAAAAAATAACAAAGTTTTAACAAAACATAACATTTTTCACGCACATCAGCAACAGGTAAAGCGTATTATCTAAACAAAATCCTTAGCAAAGTGACCAATCTATCAAAGACACCAACATCTTGAACTATGATGGCACTATCTTCATCAAAGTGGTCAACTCGTTTTCGAGTATCACATCATTTGACTAATGAATAATCGTAGAACATTAGCAAAATTCTAGGTAAACCTAACATTTACGCAACAAAAACTTAACCTAGGCGCACGTTTTCTAACACATCATCATCGTTAACACAGTAATACTTCTTAAACAAATACTCAACATATTCTCTAAAATCAGTGTTTTTTCAACAATTGTCATAGTAAAATATTTAATAACGTACCTAACTTAGAATAAACCAGTTTTTCATTAATCAAGAGTTCTTAAAAGCAACAACATTACCTTCCAGAGAACCTCAGGGGATGCGCCCTTGAAAAGGGTATGAATCCTGCGAGGGGGGAATCACCCGAAGGGGTGTAAGCGGGCTTTAAGCCTCAGCCCGAAAGGGCTGAGTCCTTACCCCTCCTTTGGAGGGGTAATGGGTGCTAACACCCACTGCGGGTTAACCCCTCACAGGATTCATACCGCTCTTCAAGGGCGCATCGCCCTTGGGTTTTCTCTTGGAAGGTAATGTGTTGCTTTAGATACTCTTGATTAATGAAAACTGTTTATTCGTAAGTATAGGTACGTTATGTTAAATATAACTATGACAATGTGAAAATTAACACTGATTTGTTAGAGAAATGTTGAGTTTTTGTAAAGATATTACTGTGTTAACTGACGATGATGTGTTAGAAACGTGAGTCTAGGTTAAGTTTTTGTTGAGTAATGTTAGGTTTACCCGAGAATTTTGGCTAATGTCTACGTTTATTCATAGGGTCAAATGATTTTATACTCGAAACGAGTGACACTTTGATGAAGATAGTGTCCATTCATAGTTCAAGATGTTGGTGTCTTTGATAGATTGGTCACTTTGTTAGGATTTTGTTAGATAATACGGCTTTACCTGTTGCTGATGTGCGTGAAAAGTGTTATGTTTGGTTAAAACTTTGTTATGTTTGCAAATTATTCGCTAGGGTTATGATATTTAGACGAGTTTATGATGAATTTTTTGTTAAAATATTACGAAGTTGATGTAAAATTTGTTACTTTAGCATTATATTCTTTGTCAGTATGATGATTTGAAAACAGGTTTATGCTAAACTTTGTTAAATATTACGATGTTAATTGTAAAATTAACATTGATATGTTAGCGATATGCTTGCAAAAAGTGTGAATAGATTACGTTTGTACGATGTTTAGGTACTTTACTGCTGTTAAGTGCGCAAGAAGTTTGTTAATGTTAGTGTTTTATTCGTACGTAAGGTATGTTAGGTTTGGTCGTTGTACATTAATATTCCTAGTTCAGGTTATGTTTGCTTTACTTTATTAATGTGAAAAACTTTGTTACGTTGCATATATTTTCGCTGTTCTGTATGGTAATTAAAACATGGTTATGATAAATTCTTGTTAAATATTACCTGTGCAATGTAAAAATTAACGTTAATATGTTTAGAGATATGTTGGTAAAGTATGGAATAGGTTACGTTTTGTAATGCAATGTCCAGTTTATTTACAGGTGTTTAAGTGTGGAACTTTGTAATGTTAACAGTTTATTCGTGCTTAAGTTGTGTTAGATTCGTCGTTGTACATTATTTTCTTAGTTGTGGTAATGCTATGTTAGCTTTATTAATGTGAAAACAATGTTACGTTAGCATATATTCGTTGTTTAAGTATCTAAAGAACTTATCTGGGTGGTAACTATGTATTGTTGTTGTCGAGCGAGAATTATATACCCTTTGAACTGATATGGTTCATTCGTACGTCGTATTCTTGTTTACTTTCTTCTGATTGGTTGGAAGAAGAATCTCAATACATTTAAGGGATGTTTATACACTAATTTCTTCAGTAGGATAGTTTTTTCGCTGTGTTGTACGATGACATCTTCCTGCATCTCTACGCTTGTTGTTGATATCTTCAAGAGTTTCGTTATTCCCCACGATGTGTCATTTTATATTTAATCGTAAACCACATGGCGGCGACTGCTACATTGCTTGTATTCCCGCCAGAGGGTCAAATATAATAAGTATTAGGCATCACTTTCATGCAAATGGTTAAGCTAAATCATTTTTCATGTTTAGAGTTGGTATTTTCTGAAAGGGGGGTGGCGTCTAAAAAGAGATAAGCCTAAAAACTTTACTTTATTCGTCTTTACTCATTAGGTGTTATGTGTTAGTATGGTTAGAATACATTTTTTTTTTTTTTGAATAAATTTTTTTTGTATCAATGTAAGATTAACGTTAAATATGTTAGAGATATGCTTGAAAAGTATAAATAAGGTTACGTTTGTAATGTAAAGTCGTTAAACTTTAACTGGTGGTTTAAGTGTGGAATCTTTGTTAAATGTTAACAGTTTATTAGGGCGTAAGTGTGTTAGGTTTCCGTATTGGTACATTATTGTTTCCTAGCATATGATGCGATGTTAGCTTTATTAATGTGAAAACATTTTGGTTGTTAATGAAGTCATTGATGCTATATTACAAGATTTAGACTATGATAGGATTCGTATGAGGATTGGAATCAATTTCACTTTTGGCGATGATCAGTCACCTGACCGGAAATACTATGTAAACATCAGTTACAGGGATATATTAGACAATATTGTGGTGAAAGAGATAACGAGACGCTTGGCAGGATCATTTCAGTCCGCTGACAAGGCTACCTTTTCCTTTACCAATCATGTATCGTGTTCATGATAGCTAAAGGAAAGGTAATGGACTGTAAAAGCGAAGTCATTGCGGAGTCCCGAAAATCTTAAGTTTCAAACATCGTTTACTATAGTAAAGTGTTCTCTAGAGAAAGATGCTGTACGGCTTTATGCTTTCAAAGCTTGTTGTTTTCCTAAACAGAACATACAGCTTTGAAAGCGCACCACATCGCCTTTTCTCGAAATAGAAACAAGCATCTAGCGAAAGATGCTGTAGGTCTGTGCTTTCAAAGCTGTCTGTTCTGTTTTAAGGAAAATAATCTCGTGAATATTCATTAACCGCGAACTAAGAATAATAACATGTAGCAAAGGCAAACCCTAACATACCTCGCGTATGAATAATCAGTTAACATCCTGAAAATTCCCTACTTATCAAGGTAAAGTAGCTAATAGGTTCATCAATACACTCGATATGCCATCCCACTTTTTCTCCGCAGATATCAACAAAGCCAGGTATAATGTCGTATCAATTAACAACTTTACTTTGTTTGCCCTTACCCATTAGGTATTATGAGGGTTAGGTATGGTTATGATAAATTTTTGTTTAAATATTACTATTAATGTAAGATTAACACCAATATGTTAGAGTAATGCTTAAAAAGTAAGATAGTTACGTTTTTGCATTACGCATGTGTAGTTGCTTTACTGTGTTAAGTGTGGAACTTTGTTAATTGTTGACTGCTTATTTCCTGCTTTAAGTATGTGTTAGTTTGTCCTTTGGGCATGTATTTTTCTTAGTTCAGGTTGATGGTCATTAGCTTTATTAATGTGGAAAACTTTTTATGTGTAATGCATAGCTTTCGCTGGTCTGTGAATGATAATAACCGACGTTGTGATAAATTCTTGCTAAAAATGTGTACTTGTGTTAGTGGTAAGATTAATGTTATATGTTAGAGTATCTGAAAAGTAAGAATAAGTTCTATTTGTAACTGCGACATGGTTAGTTCTATTTACGGTGTTAATGTGAAAACTTTGTTAACGTTAACCAATTTTTCCTGTCTAAGAGAATGGCTAAGTTTGTGTTGTAACATTATTTTCTTATTCAGATTTATGCCTAAGTAATCTTTATTAATGGAGAAACTTTATTATGTTAGCATATATATTGATTGAGCTTTGTATAAAGAACTTGATTTTAAATGTTATGTTTTATCCAAAATGATACTCAAAATGTGACTTGAATCTAATGAGAATCAATAGAGTAATATGATCAAGGAATGGTTTATGGAAGGTTGACAGGAAGGGTAG
>JABUQX010087622.1:17500-31620 GCA_015478945.1 Trachelipus rathkii
CCTAATTCTTTTGAAAAAAATTAAAATAAAGCCGCAAGGAAACTACCTTATTGATGAAATAATATTAATATTAATACTTAGTCATGTACTCTTTGTTCAATTATTTTTAAGCCTGGGCGTAACAATAAGGATTTAAAAATATATAGAGGTCCATTGATACCCTGATCAGGGTTGTGGAGTCGGAGTCAGGGAGTCGGTAGTTTTGAAGAGGGTGGAGTTGGAGGGTGGAGTCGGAGTCAGGTCAGGTCGTGTTAATTTTGAAGAGGGTGGAGTCGGGTCAGGTCTTGGAGTCGGAGTCAGGTCGGAGTCAGGTGGAGTCAGGTCAGTAATTTTCAAGGAGTAGGAGTCGGGTAACTTTCTCAAGATAGTAAGAGTTGGAGTCAAGAAAATTTTAGCTGACAAAGTTATGGTGTGTTGACTCTGTGGTACAACTAATCATGCTAGGATTCACTCACTTACGACCACATCACAAAATGAATTGCAAACTTCAGGATTTTTAACCCATCTTATGTTTCAATTTAGATTATATTCTATTAAATTCACCATCAAACTTATACCAGCTATACTTAAGATAATTAAGAAATAAAAACTTCCAAGGTACGAAAAGAAATTTCTCTCATTGACATTGGTATTCTATACTAGCTCTGTTGTTTATATTAATTCCTATCTACAGGGTTAAGCTTAAATGAAGATCAACAACAAAAAGCTGAATCTGCACTTTGCAACGTGACCATTTGTATCAAAAGGTTGCAAGAAGTAAGAAAAGAATACATGTGAACATATTGTAAGTGATGAAACTACAGCTATCCCCATTACTACCTTCTCAAGTAATTTTTCAGAAAGCTCAGAAGATGAGTATGAAAAGCTTCTAGATATTGAAGAGTTTAGTCTAAAGCTTCGACTGGTTCAAGAAAAAGGTCAAGGTTCTTCCTCATCCTTGTACACAATATTCCATAACAAAAAAATTTCCCTACTGCACTGAAAGAAGTTGAAAAAATTGGTATAACTTCCAAGCTTAAATTAGAAGAATCCATCGATAAGTATCTAGACATTGTACAAGAAGCTGCAATTGCTACATCCAAAGCAAGTTAGCCTTGAACGGCTTTTTCTGCTCTTAGCATTATAAAATCAGACCTAAGAGGAAAAATGAAGGAGGACCTGGCAGATGCTATTCTATTTTTAAAAACTAATTCATTCATTGAGTAGATGACACTAGATGTAAGTTTATGTAGTTTATATATATATATATATATATATATATATATATATATACTATATATATATATACTATATATACTATATATATATATATATATATATATATATACTATATAAATTTATATATATACTATATATATATATAACATCTCGCACTGAGCTCTCAATTATGGAATTTCTGGCGAAAAAAACTTTCACATCCTCCATACAGCCCAGATCTAACTCCGTGGGATTTCTACCTCTTCCTAAGTTTAAAGAAAATGAGTTGTAGGGTTATCATTTTGGTTACAAGGGAAACAATAAAAAAATACGTAACACGTGAAACTAAACACACTTCTGGAAAATGACTTCCGGTACTGCTATGAACAATGGAAGAAACATTGGAACCGCTGTGTAACCTCGCAAGGGTCATACTTTACTTTGAAGGAGATAACTTGTAATTTCAGGTAAGTCCAATACATAATTAAATGCGACATTAGTACACTTACTTTTGGGACATAATATGTTTCTATATATATATATATATATATATATATATATATATATATATATATATATATATATATATATATATATATATATATATATATATATATATATATATATATATATATATATATCTTATATATATATATATATATATATATATATATATATATATATATATATTCTTTCTGTATATATATACATATATATATTATACAAAAATAATATATAAATACACATATTTTATATATATATATATATATATATATATATATATATATATATATAAATATATATATAAATATATATATACTATATATTATTATATATATTTATATATATATATATATATATATATATATAATATATATATATATATATATATATATAATATATATATATACATATATATATATATATATATATATATATATATATATATATATATATACATATATATAATAATAATAATATCTATATATAAGAAATAATAAGATATAACACATATATATATATTTACCATTAAAAAATATATATATAATATAATAACAATAATAATATATATATATATATGTATATATATATATATATATATATATAATATGCTAGACGGGATATCTTCGTTTATGGGAATAGATGTTGGGGTGATATATATGTAATATATATGTATATATACTCTACCATATATATATATATATATATATATACACATATATATATATATATATATGCTACCATATATATATATATATATATACTGCTCTTCTTCTATATATATATATATATATACTATATATATGCTATATATATATATATATATATATATATATGTGTTATTTTTATATATATGTGTGTGTAGGTGTGTGCGTATGTGTGTGTGTGTGTGTGTGTGTATTATTCTTTTTCACCTTTCCATGGGTTATATCACAGGATAAAAAAGTTACTTCGGTTATAATACAAATAAAAAGAAAAAACTAGAATTTGTTTGCAAAAAAATAAAAAATTAAATGATAAAAATAAAAATATTTGAGAATCGTGAAGTAATATTTATGAATTGGTTGTCTAGTACTGAGTCCTGAGTGGGAACTAATATTAAATCTAAACTAGCATTGAGCATATGGTTTCAACGAATTTCGCAATTACATTTGCTTCCAATTCGTTCATTTTTCACTTACTAATTTTTATGAATACTCATCCTACATTGCCCATTAAGCCTGTCTTTCTTCATTGTTTTTCTTAGCCAAGTCTTTACTCTTCGCAGAGTGCTGAAAGACCTTTCAATGGTACTGATTGAATACGGTAGCACCATTGCAATTAATAGACAGGTTTTTGATTTGAGGAAAAAATGGGTGGGCTTCTTTAATAACTTCAGTAAGTTCCAAGTCTTTCAACTTTTGCTTATCCATTTTTTTTATCCAGCCACAAGGTATACCATAAGTCAGTTTTGGTATGAATTTTATTGACATCAAGATCATAAAACTCTGAAAAACATTTTACTTTCTCACGCAAACTGCCTACGGGACCTAACACAAGAAACGGATGCAAATGAAAAGATGAAATGCTAGCGTTGTTTTCTGAAAATCTAGTCTCTAAAGGGATGAAAGTGAGTCAAAAATAAGGCACAAGTACAGAACGCTTCCAATATTCAGCAGAAGTTTCATGGGATGGTTGCTTTATGTTGTCAGGGTTGTACTTTTTCTAGGTGGTGCAGAGTTCTACTAAAGAACTCAGCGGTAATAACATTGGCGGATAAGAGCAGATCAGCAGTTTTGCATTGGTCTTTGACAACCTTCAAAATTCTTTGGATATGATCAGGTAAATATTTTTTGTAAATATTTATATAAAAATATTTATTTTTAAGGTAAATATTTTTGTTTGAATAATGTTAACCACTGGTTCAACTAAAGCAAAATATTTGGTTATTACGGAAGAGGTAATAATGAAATTGGATCTTGTTGCAGAACAGAATAATAGAAAAGCTGTTTTTCTTGTTTGATTGTTGCCTTCAACAATTTTTATCATATTTGTATGGAAAATAGCATTACTATGATATTTTTGAGTCCAACGGGTTTCACAAAGTTTAGGTAAGTTGGGAATGTATTTTCTTTTTAGGTTGGAGTCTCTGAAAAAATTTGTCTTTTATTGTGGCAATAGTATTTCAAATTTCCGGAATAATGTTTAGGTCATTAATGACCAAATTAAGCCGATGGCTTACACAGTGAAAATATAATCTTTTTTTCATTTTTTTCCCGCAGTTTCTTTTGAACCCTATGTTTTATCCTGCCAATGCTGCGCAGCTGTCGTACCCCTGACCAATGCATAGACTCGGCTTCAAACCTTTTCTAAAAACAAATCAATCTTTTTGGCAATGGTTCAAGAACTTCAAACCCCAGAAATTCTTCTCAAACAGTCATTTTTTCAAGATCAAACCTTAATGCTATAGACCATTGTACGTTGCCCTAACAAATCACAGTTTCATTTTCCAATATGAAGTAGATAAAAAATAATTTTGCAACCGGGGCAATCATGTTTTTTATGATAATTCCACACAAATTGATCAGTTCATTTTGAATCATCGGAGACGTCCAGACGGGATTCTTCTGTCCTTAAATATGTTCTTTCAATTCCACATCACCGGATTCTATTCTCAGCTTAATCAGGTCTTCAAAAATTCCCTCATACAGGTCTTTACCTCTTAAAGGTAAGTCATGGGTTCCGCAGAAAATTATGGTCTTCAAAAGTGCTGTAATATTTCTTTTATTTTCTGCAATTATTTTTTGATGTGTTGTCTGCAGCTGAATATAAACGGGTACGCCTTCCGTGAATGATTTAACAGCTTTGGCAGCCACCAAATGCTATCGACATACTGAGTTCTAGCGAAGAATAATGTCAGAAGAAGCCAGCTAAGTATAAAATCACAAGCTAGTTGATTTGGAAAACACATTAAACTTTAGAAAAATAATAATACCGTTTATAATACATTTATTAATTAGTAATTACTACTTCATTATCTGTCGATTGATGTATTTTTTTTCAGTTTTCTACTAATAAACCCTTAAAAACGTCGTCTGGCAAACATATAAGGTTCATAATTTTTTTTTAGTTGCAGGGAACGAAGGGGCCCACCTACCCCCCTGCCTATGCCCATATATATATATATATATATATATATATATATATATATATATATATATATATATATATATATATATATATATATATATATATATATATATATATATATATATATATATATATATATATATATTTATATATATATATACTATATATTACTGTATTTATATATATATATATATATATATATATATATATATATATATATATATATATATATAAGTTTTAGTCTATGTTTGCAGATGATACCAAAGTGTCTATCTTAGTAAGAATAATGATGGATATATAAAGATTCAAAATGATCTTGATAAACTTCTTAGGTCGACAGATAAGTGGCAAATAAATTTTAATTAATAGTAAAAAGTGCAAGGTTCTTCATTTAGGTAACTCAAATAGAATATTTAACTACGATATGAATGGGGATTGGTTTGAGTCTGTGGACCAAAAAAAAGATTTAGATGTGAGTATAAGCAGCAATCTGAAACTAACTATCAGATGTTTGGAAGCAAGGAATAAAGTTAATGTTATAATAAATCGCAATATGGTATAATAGCAATTTTAGGTCAATATTAGAGTATTGGGCCCCTTATTTAAGAAAAGACCTAGGTATGTTGAAGAGAGTGTAAAGTTAGTGCAACAAGGATGATTTCTGGCTTTGAGGGTAAGAGCTATGGGGAGAGGCTGAAGGAGTTAGGAATGTTTTCTTTAAAAAGGCGATTTCTCATTTCGTGTATTTTGTAGCTAATGGACCCATCTATGTATATTTCAAGTTTGAAGTAATTTCGAAAAAAATGGTAAAAGTTGAAAAGAACAATGTCAAAAACAAAGATTTTGAAAAAATAAAAATTCTTAAAGGACTACAGACACAGAAAAACATTCGAAAACGACGTTTTAGAGGTCAGAAAAAGCTACAGTTTGCTTTTTTCCCATCAAAATTGGCTGAAAATTAAGAATATTATGTCCACCTTTAGGGGTGGTGAAAATTGAGCTCAGCCCGAAGCAAATATTGAACCCTGCCCTTTATTGAAGTAATATATATATATATATATATATATATATATATATATATATATATATATATATATATATATATATATATATATATATATATATATATATATATATATATATATATATATATATATATATATATATATATATATATATATATATATATATATATATATATATATATATATATATATATATATAAAACACACAAAAAAAATTTCTGGCTACGGCCCTATATATATATATATATATATATATATATATATATATATATATATATATATATATATATATATATATATATATATATATATATATATATATATATATATATATATATATATAATCATCACCCACCTTCTCTCCCCAAGACTGGGGGTAAGGTGCGTAGCATGCACTGGAAACAGAAAAGTAGTAAGAATAGTATGACGAGAGGTCAGAAGAAGCTCAGCTTACTGCCCCTTTAAACCTATTAGAAACTCGTCACAGTAAAGAAAAATCCATCCTAGATCTTTACGGACGGACCTCACTATGGCATCGCCAATGTAGGGTTTATTCCTTAACAGGTGAAGACCCACAACCATACCCTCTCACAAAACACCGCCATTCACTCCTATTATGCGCCTTTCTTCTCGCCTCTGCCAGATTTCTCTCCTCCAGACATTCTTTTGCTAACTCAATCCACTTTTTCCTCAGTCTCCCAGCCGGTCGAGCACACTCACCAGTATACATCCGCTTAACCAACCAACTATCATTCATCCTGTTCCCACATGGCCAAACCATCTCAACGTATTCATTGATTCTCTCATCTACCCTTTTCACACCACACACCTCTCTAATACGTTCATTCTCCTCATTTTATGAATTCTTCTCACACCTAACTTTTGCCCTAAGATTGTCCATCTGAACACATTGTACTTTACATCTATACCTCTTATACCAGACCATTAATCTCACTACTATACATTAAAACAGGGAACGAAACCTTCATATATATATATATATATATATATATATATATATATATATATATGCTAACTATATATATATATATATATATATATATATATATATATATATATATATATATATATATATATATATATATATATATATATATATATATATATATATATATATATATATATTTTTCAAATTATTTTGAATATGTCGGTAAATTTTTCAAGAGGGGTGGAGTCGGTGTCGGAGTCAGGTCGAGTAATTTTCAAGGTGGAGTCGAGTCGGAGTCAAGTCGGTAATTTGAAGGGTGGAGTCAGGTCAGGTCGGGTCGAGGTCGGAAAATTTTGAACCGACTCCCACAACCCTGCCCACAGTGATTTTATCTCCTTCATGAGCCCGGGGACGGAGCTGGTATTTTTCCCAGAAAGTTATTTTTTATTTGGTTTCAGCAATTTTCAATAGGATTTAGGTCAGGAGAATTCCCAGGCCAAACCAAAACACTGATATTATTATCACTAAACCATTTCATGACCTTCTGCGACTTGTGGCAGGGTGTCCCATCTTGCATAAATATTTGGCACTCATGTTAAGCAAACATGTTAAATGATCTTTAACCCTTTCGTGCCCAAAACAAGTTAAAATTGAAATAACTATTTAATAAAGTGTAAACATTTTATTTATGACATATAAAGTCCAAATATATGCTTTTTGAAAAAAAAAATTTCTTAGCATAGAAAATATTTAATAGGGAAAATTAAATAAAACCTATGGAAAAAAATACCAAAAACTGCTCATCAGACGAAAAAATGACACACATCCGTCTTTCATCAAGGCCAGAAGCCTATTGACAGCTTTGTTTTTACATTTAAGAGTATATTCGCGTTTGTCTGATTTTTCTCGAGTCATTTCATGCAAAAATGGTCCTTATGCTCCAGGGAATAAGGTCGAAAATTCTAAATCAAGTTATGTAGATTTAAATCCACGTGGGGAGCGAAAGGGTTAAAACTTCAATATATCGCTCTCCATTCATTGCGCACTTTTTGGGAAGAAAATACATGCCTACTCTGCACATTCTACCACTATAGGCATCCCACATTACTACTGACTCTGGCTGTTTTACTGTTTTTACTGTATACTTCGGATGGTACCTACTGGTTCCTGATGGACGTCTTACCCTGTTACGAGCCGATCTGATGCATTTAAATGTCGATTTATCTGAAAACATCACCGAATTCCACATGTCTTTGGACCAATCTTTATATTTCTTAGCAAATTTAAACCTTTTTTGTTTCATTTTCTCCGTGAAAAGAGGTTTCTTTGCTGCTCTCATGGATGGAAGTTTCAGGTCTTTTTGCAACCGATGACGGATTGTTCGTAATGCTACATTTTTTAGCAATTCTGGATGCAATCTTCCTAATTCAGTGGATGAAATTGTAGGATCGTTCAAAATCTCTCTTTTAAAAGTTTATCAGTTCTGAGATGTTTTTAGGTTTGGGTTTATGGCAGGGGACGTAAACAGCAGGATGCCCTTTGATGATTGCCAAGATTCTCATGATAGATGCTTTGGACCTATTCAGACGTACGCAAATCTCTTTAATTGATACATTTTCTTCTCGTAAGGCAAAAATGCGTGCTTTTCTACTTCCTTAGATAAAAATTTGAACACCATAACGATGTCAATTCACGATTAGAATATTTTAAAGTTTTGATTAAAATTTCGTCGAAAACCATCCTTTTACTATGAAAGCTGCAAAGCTACTAAAACAAAAAGAAATAGGCTATATTGTGGAACCTTTTAGATTTTATAATTGCCAGATACCACCACAATAATTTAAATATGAAATAGCGGAAAATTATGAAAATGCCTATATATATATATATATATATATATATATATATATATATATATATATATATATATATATATATATATATATATATATATATATATATATATACTATATATATATATATATATGGAGCATGGAGTTAGTATATCCTCAGCATATGTTCTTGGTGGGGCCCGCAGTTCGGACTGGGTTGGAGCGAGAAGGTGAGTTATTCTCTATTATCTCTAATAAATCCTCGAACGTTAACGAAGGTACATGTGCAGCGTACTTGCTTTGCGGTGGAAAAAACTCCGGCTACCACGGTAGGCCTGGCCAGCCAGCGTAGGGTTTGCCATTAAGCCTAATTACCCAGGACCTTTCTCGTTCGGTCCATCTGAGCACAGAGCATTTAATCGTCCTGCCTGAGGGATGTTGGGCAAGTTGAGTTATATATATATATATATAACCTTATATATATATATATATATATACTATATATATGTATATATATATATATATATAGTGTATATGGCATGTAGCAACAGCCTTGCTTCTGTAACAGCATATATATGTATATATGTGTAATATATATATATATATATAAATATATATATATATGTATATATACATATATACTAACAGTAATACTTATATATATATATATATATATATATATATATATATATATAACAATATATACTATATATATATATAAATATATATATATGTATATATATATATATATATATATATATTTCTTCTTTACAATATATATATATATATATATTATATATATATATATATATATATATATATATAATATATATATATATATATATATATATATATATAATAACATATATATACTATATATATATAATTATATATATATATATATATATATATATATATATATATATATATATATATATATATATATATATATATATATATATATATATATATATATATATATATATATATATATATATATATATATATATATATATATATATATCTATATATATATTTTTACTATATATATATATATATATATATATATATATATATATATATATATATATATATATATATATATATATATATATATATATATATATATATATATATATATATATATATATATATATATATATATCACAATTTACAAATACAAATTTGATTGCAGGGTATTGCATTTCTCTTGTACATAATGACTACGGTCTTGTGTGTGGCCATTCACCATGTGCGATTGCCCTGTTTATTTCGCCCAGGGAAGCGAGCGGGAATACGTGTGTACTCATGCTTGGCCAATTAGAAGTATTCTCGGATTCTTCTTTTGTCTCATCGTGGCGTAGTGGTCAAACACTTGCACGCTCATCTGCTAGGGTCCAGGATCGAATCACAGCATGGTGAAAATACATCAAGGGGTATTTACAAATACAAATTTGACTGCAGGAGTATTGCATTTCTCTTGCATATATATATATATATATATATATATATATATATATATATATATATACTATACTATATATATATATATATATATATATATATTTATAATATACTCATATATATATATACTATATATATATATATATATATATATATATATATATATATATATATATATATATATATATATATATATATGTCAAAATTAACACCACAAGGGTACGTGGCAAAGGAAGGGTAGAAAAGGTTAAAGAACGCGAAAACACTTTATTGGACAATGATAATAACATGGTGGATTCATCAAAAGAACTGTAGGTTGATTTAGTATGAGTCCAAGGTGCATCCAAATGGTCTCGCAGTAGGGTTCGGTGGTTCGGCGCTGCAAACACACAATGTAGGTGACGTACGGCGACTGCCCACGCAAGGGAGTGTGGGTGTCTCTGTCGGAGTGTAGCCCCTCTGGCACAGTTTCTACCTGACACAGTTCTGAAATGCTCTCGATGAGTGGGCGAATGTCGAGACAGTGATTTGATCCCATTCGTCGTGTAGTGCTTGTCGCAGGTCCGGGAGGGTCTGTGGGGGGGGGGGTTGCAGCTGTCGGATCCGACGTTTCAGGATATCCACACAAATGTTCGATTGGGTTGAGGTCCGGACTATGGCCACTCCATCGCCGTAATTGAACAGGTCTAAGGTAGTCGTTCTATTGGAGGCCTTATTCTTGCATTGGCGCATTAGGATGAAAAGAGTCTCCGATGTAGCCGACATGGCTGACATATGGTTCGAGGATGTCTGTTATACCTTACGGCTGCAAGAGTGCCTCCATCATAAAGATATTACCTTCATGAAGCCCCGATAATGCAAAATACCTTCCCAGACCATAAACCGACCCACCTCAAACGGCGGCATCTGCGGCACGTATTGCGTTCTCTCCGTCGGTCATCGGTATGCTCTAGCACGCCTGTCGAACTCGTCGTAAAGAGCACTTTTACCAAAATCGATCATACCGTCCAACGGATGTGTTATCGGGCAAATGCCGGTCGCGCCCTTCGATGTGCCCGTGAGTGTGCAATTGGACCTATGGCGAGCCTCGGGGCCAGTGAGTATGTTCAGCAAGGCGTTGACGCACTCACTGTATTGTCACTCACCCTGGTGCTGTGTTCCGCTAGCTGTATCTGCAGATGTCGTGCCGTTGTGGCACTCAATGCACGCTGACGTATAAATCGGTCTTTCATGGGTGTCGTGCCTAGGCCTACCTTGTCCTCGCCGGCGATCATGTGTCAGGGTTCCTGGTACCGTTGGATCACCCGTGCAATCGTTGTGTGCGCTACACCGAACCGTCGACCAAGTGCCCAGTACCCGTGTCCTTCGGCGTGGAGTGTTGTTATCTGCACGCACTGATCTCTTGACAGTTGACGCACTATCCTCTCCATGTTTATCGGAGTCGCTTCGTACGTGAATGATCCATCGCTCGATTATACCCCGACATAACCTACCCCCACCTCTCCCAGGTCTAGTTACGTGGTTTATGTTTTCCTAAATTTATCGCGGTGACGGCCCCAATACTGCAGTGAATTCTCTGCGGGGTAGTTACATAGTTACACTGATGTTGTCGTCTGTGTTGGTGTGGGGTTTCATGGGGTTAGGGGCCTTCCTGTTCCTGCGAGTGACATTTACCCTAGTGGTGCGTTATTTTTGAAGAGTATTATATATATATATATATATATATATATATATATATATATATATATATATATATATATATATATATATATATATATATATACTATATATATATATATATACTACACACCTACTATATATATATATATATATATATATATATATATATATATATATATATATATACTGTATTATGCGAGAACCGGAGGAAACATTTATATGACAACGTTTCGGTTTAACCTTGAGTCATCATCAGTTCTATATATATATAAAATAAAAATACTAATAATAACAATCACACAACATGATAATAATAATAATAATAATAATAATAATAATAATAATAATAATAATAATAATAATAATAATAATAATAATAATAATAATAATAATAATAATAATAATAATAATAATAATATTAATAATATTAATAATATTAATAATATTAATAATATTAATAATATTAATAATATTAATAAAAATAATAATAATAATAATAATAATAATAATAATAATAATAATAATAATAATAATAATAATAATAATAATAATAATAATAATAATAATAATAATAATAATAATAATAATAATAATAATAATAATAATAATAACAATTACAATAACAATAACAATAACAATAACAATAACAATAACAATAGCAATAACAATAACAATAACAATAACAATAACAATAACAATAACAATAACAAAAACAATAACAATGACAAGAAGGAGAAGAAAGAAGAAGAAGAAGAAGAAGAGAAGAGAAGAAGAAGAAGAAGAAAGAAGAAGAAGAAGAAGAAGAAGAAGAAGAAGAAGAAGAAGAAGAAGAAGAAGAAGAAGAAGAAGAAGAAGAAGAAGAAGAAGAAGAAGAAGAAGAAGAAAAAAGAAGAAGAAGAAGAAGAAGAAGAAGAAGAAAAGAAAAAGAAAAGAAAAAGAAAAAGAAAAAGAAAAAGAAAGAAGAAGAAGAAGAAGAAAGAAGAAGAAGAAGAAAGAAGAAGAAGAAAGAGAGAGAAAGAAGAAGAGAAAGAAGAAAGAAGAAGAAGAAGAAGAAGAAGAAGAAGAAGAAGAAGAAGAAGAAGAAGAAGAAGAAGAAGAACACCGACTAGCAAAGACTTTACAGTAAACAAAAATTTTTTACAGTAAACGAAATTTTTCATTAATCCTAGCTTAATATGCAGGGGAGGCAGATACATTTGATGGGAATCAGCAAGGAAAAGATCGATGACTTTTTTTTTCTGGATTCAGAGGTCGTTGTGGCCAAACTTTCTTTTGATAATGATTTATCTTATCCCAACTGTACCACTCAGAAAGGAAGCAAAAAAATTTGATATAACCCCGCTGCATTCCAAGTAAAACTGAAACGACCTTTACATCACCACATATATTCCACTTATGATCCTCATCCTTAATTTTTTGCAATGGAAGCTTCATACTCTCATATGTTTCCTTCACGTAAGGGGCATTTGCCAGAGGAACAGAGGGAAATACATTACCGTTGTGAAGTAAAACTGCTTTCAAACTTACTTTTGAAGCGTCAATAAACAAGAGCCACACATGTTTGTTATACGTGTGGCAAAATTCCTCTGTTACATTTACATCATTGCAATACACTATTTAGTTCTCAAGTGATAAAAATACTTCAAAACCACAATACCTTTCACGATAAAAACAAATTTTAGTATCTTTTTAGAGAAGATTCCAACCCTTTAACCTTGAACCAAAGAGTTCAGATTTTTTTTGGACAAGTGTAAATCACGCCCAAGATCATTCAGATCTCCCTACTCAACAAATATGGTTCACCTGAAAAACAAATAGGCTGAAATGTTTGTTCTAGGTCTTCTGTTTCTTCCGCCACTACCTAATCACTTGACTCGTCTTCACTTGGGGTCATTTGTTTGGGAGGGTCAGGTACAGTTAAGTCTTCATTATGAGGTCCTGGTCTCGTAATAGATTGTAAATTAGGATATTTTACAATGTGCTTGGATTTTGATGTTATAATACGAATATCGGTCATGCAAAAGTAGCAATCGCAAGTGTGATCTTTGGATTCTCTCTCAATCAACAGCAATATATATATATAAATATATATATATATATATATATATATATATATATATATATATATATATATATATATATATATATATATATATATATATATATATATATATATATATATATATATATATATATATATATATATATATATTTATATATATATATAACTATAATATATATATATATATATATATATATATATATATATATATATATATATATATATATATATATATATATATATATATATATATATATAACTAACCTTTCTATATATATATA
>JABUQX010087623.1:0-16304 GCA_015478945.1 Trachelipus rathkii
TGAGTTGTTAATTACCTAGAGAAGTTTCCCTCCCTTGAATAGGGCTATGCCGTTGAGGTGTAATTACCTAGGAAGTTCCCCTCCTTGAATAGGGCTATGCGTGAGATGTGAATTAACCTAGAAGAAGTTCCCCTCTCTATGGGCTATGCCCTTGATGGTGTGAATAACCATAGAAGAAGTTCCGCCTCCTTGAATAGGGCATGCCGTGAGGTGTAAATTACCTAGGAAGTTCCCCTCTTGAATAGGGCTATGCCGTGAGGGTGTGAATTAATATAGAGAAGTTCCCTCTCTTGAATAGGGCCTATGCCGTGAGGTGTGAATTTATAGAGAAGTTCTCTCCTTGAATAGGGCTATGCCCGTGAGGTGTGAATTACCTAGAAAAATTTCCCTCATGCTGAAAATTGCTATGCCGTGAGGTTGATGTACCTAAGAAGTTTTCCACTTCCTTGAATAGTGGCTATGCGTAGGTGTGAATTACCTAGAGAAGTTCCCTCGATGAATGGGCTTGCCCGTGAAGTGTGAATTACTTAAAGAAGTTCTCCTCCTTGAATAGGGATATGACCCAGTGAGGTGTGATTAACCTAGAGAAGTTCCTCCTTGACTAGGGGCTTATCCGTGAGGTGTAAATTTCTAGAGAAGTTCCTCCTTGAATAGGGCTATGCGTGAGGTGTGAATTACCTAGAGACGTTCCTCTCCTTGAATAGGGCTACGTGAGGTGTGAAATTATAGAGAAGCTCCCTCCTTGAATAGGGCTATGCCCGTGAGGTGTGAATTACTGAGAAGTTCCCTCCTTGAATAGGCTATGCGTGAGGATGTGAATTCCTAGACAAGTCTCTCCTTGAATAGGGGCATGCCGTAGGTGTGAATTACCTAGAGAAGTTCCCTCCTTGAATAGGGCTAAGCCCGTGAGGTGGTTGAATTACTAGAGAAGTTCTCCTCCTTGATCAGGGCTATGCCCGTGAGGTGTGAATTACTAGAGAAAGTTCCCTCCTTGAATAGGGCTATGTCCTGAGGTGTGAATTATCTAAGAAGTTTCCTCTTGATATAGGGCTATGCCCCGTGAAGTGTGACATTACTTAGAGAAGTTCCCTCTTGAATAGGGCTATGCCCGTGAGGTGTAAATTACGCTAGGAAGTTCCCCTCTTAAATAGGGTATGCCCGTAAGTGTGAATTACCTAGAGAAGTTCCCCTCCTTGAATAGGGCTATGCCCGTGAGGTGTGAATTACCTAGATAAGTTCCCCTCCTTGAATAGGGCTATGCCCGTGAGGTGTGAATTACCTAGAGAAGTTCTCCTCCTTGAATAGGGCTATGCGTGAGGTTGGTGAATTACCTAGAGAAGTTCCCCTCTTGAATAGGGGCTGTGCCCCGTGAGGTGTGACATTACTTAGAGAAGTCCCCTCTGAATAGGGCTGTGCCCGTGAGGTGTGGAATTACCTAGAGAAAGTTCCCCTCCTTAATAGGGCTCTGCACGTGAGGTGTGAATTACTAAGAAGATCCCTCCTTGAATAGGGTATGCCCGTGAGGTGGTGAATTTACCTAGAGAAGTTCCCCTCCTTGAATAGGGCTATGCCCGTGAGGTGTGAATTGCCTAGAGAAGTTCCCCTCCTTGAAAAAGGGCTATGCCGTGAGGTGTGAATTAAGCTAGAAGAATTTTTCTCTTGAATAGGGCTATGCCCTGGAGGTGTGAATTACCTAGAGAAGTCCCTCTTGAATAGGGCTGATAACCGTGAGGTGTGAAATTACCATAGAGAAGTTCCCCTCCTTGAATGGGCTATGCCCTTGAGGTGGGAATTAACTATAGAAGGTTCCCCTCTTGAATAGGGCTATGCCCGTGAGTGTGAATTACCCTAAGAAGTTCCCCTCCTTGAATACGGCTATGCCCGTAGGGTGTGAATTACCTAGAGAAGTTCCCCCTCCTTGAAATAGGGCTATAACCAGTAGGTTGTGAAATTACCTAAGAGAAAGTTTTTCCCCCCTCCTTGAATAGGGCTATGCCCTTGAGGTGGGAATTACATAGAGAAGTTCCCCTCCTTGAATAGGGCTATGCCCGTGAGGTGTGAATTACCTAGAGAAGTTCCCCTCCTTGAATAGGGCTATGCCCGTGAGGTGTGAATTACCTAGAGAAGTTCCCCTCCTTGAATAGGGCTGTGCCCGTGAGGTGTGAATTACCTAGAAGAAACCCCCTGCTTGAATAGGGCTCTGCCCGTGAGGTGTGAATTAACCTAGAGAAGTTCCCCTTCCTTGAATAGGGCTTATGCCCGTGAGGTTAGAAATACCTAGATAAGTCCCTCCTTGAATAGGACTATGCCCGTGAGGTGTGAATTAACCTAGAGAAGTTCCCTCTCCTTAATAGGGCTATGCCCGGTGAGGTGTTGAATTACCTAGAGAAGTTTCCCCTCCTTGAATTAGGGCTATGCCCCTGAGGTGTGAATTACCTAGAGAAGTTTCCCTCCTTGAATAGGGCTATGCCCGTGAGGTGTGAGTTAATTAGAGAAGTTCCCCTCCTTGAATAGGGGGCTATGCCCGTGAGGTGTGAATTACCTAGAGAAGTTCCCACCCTTGAATAGGGGGCTATGCCCGTGAGGTGTGAATTACCTAGAGAAGTTCCCCTCCTTGAATAGGGCTATGCCCGTGAGGTGTAAATTAACCTAAAGAGAAGTTCCCTCCTCGAAATAGGGCTTGCCCGTGGAGAAAGTGAATTACCTAGAAGAAAGTTTCCCCTCCTCATAATAGGGGCTATGCCTTGAGGTGTGAATTACCTAGAGAAAGTTCCCCTCCTTGAATCGGGCTATGCCCGTGAGGTGTGAATTACCTAAAGAAGTTCCCCTCCTTGAATAGGGCTATGCCCGTGAGGTGTGAATTACCTAGAGAAGTTCCCCTCCTTGAATAGGGCTATGCCCGTGAGGTGTGAATTACCTAGAGAAGTTCCCCTCCTTGAATAGGGCTATGCCCGTGAGGTGTAAATTACCTAGAGAAGGTTCCCCTCCTTGAATAAGGGCTGTGATCGTGAGGTGTGAATTACCCTAGAGAAGTTCCTTCCTTGAATAAGGGCTATGCCCCGTGAGGTGTGAATTCCCTAGAGAAGTTCCCCTCCTTGAATAGGGCTATGCCCGTGAGGTGTGAATTACCTAGAGAAGTTCCCCTCCTTGAATAGGGCTATGCCCGTGAGGTGTGAATTACCTAGAGAAGTTCCCCTCCTTGAATAGGGCTATGCCCGTGAAGTTTGAATTACCTAGAGAAGTTCCCCTCCTTGAATAGGGCTATGCCCGTGAGGTGTGAATTACCTAGAGAAGTTCCCCTCCTTGAATAGGGCTATGCCGTGAGGTGTGAATTACCTCCGAGAAAGTTCCCCTCCTTTTGAATAAAGGTATGCCCAATGAGGGTGTTGAATTACCTGAGAAGTTCCCTCCTTGAATAGGCATATGGCCGTGAGGTGAATTACCTAGAGAAAGTTCCCCTCCTTGAATAGGGCTATGAACGTGAGGTGTGTGAATTAGCTAGAGAAGTTCCCCTCCTTGAATAGGGCTTTTCCCGTGACCCGTGGAGGTGTGAATTACCTTGAGAAGTTCCCCTCTTTGAATAAGGGCTATGCCCTTCGAGGGGGAAATTACCTAGAAGAAGTTCCGCCCCTCCTTGAAATAGGGCTATGCAGTGAGGTGGGAATTCCTAGAGAAACTTCCCCTCCTTGGATAGGGCTTATGCCCGTGGCAGGTGTTGAATTACCTAAAGAGAAGTTCCCCTCCTTCGAATAGGGCTATGCCCGTGAGGAGTGAAATACCTTAGAAAAGTTCCCCTCTTTGAATAGGGCTATACCCGTGAGGTGGTGGAAACTACCTAGAGAAGTTCCCTCCTTGAATACGGGCCATATGCCCGTTGAGGTGTGAATTCCTTAGAGAAGTTCCCCTCCTTGAATAGGGCTATGCCCGTGAGGTGGTAAAATTATCCTAGAGAAGTTCCCCTCCTTGAATAGGGCTATGCCCGTGAGGAGTGAATTACTAGAAGAATTCCCCTCCTTGAATAAGGGCTATGCCCGTGAGGTGTGAATTACCTAGAGACGTTCCCCTTCTTGAATAGGCCTATGCCCCGTGAGGTGTGAATTACCTAGAGAAGTTAACTTCCTTGAATAGGGCTATGGCCCCGTTAGGTGTGAATAACCTAGAGAAGTTCTCCTCCTTGAATAAGGGCTATGCCCGTGAGGTGGTGAATTACCTAGAGAAGTTTCCTCCTTGAATAGGGCTATGCCCGTGAGGTTGTGAATTACCTAGAGAGAAGTTCCTCCTTGAATAGGGCTATGCCCTTGAGGTGTGAATTTTAACCTAGAGAAGTTCCCCTCCTTGAATGGGCTATGCCCGTGAGGTGCGTGAATTACTTAGAGAAAGTTCTCCTCCTTGATCAGGGCTAGCCCCGTGAGGTGTGAATTACCTAGAGAAGTTCCCTCCTGAATAGGGCTATGCCCGTGGAGTGTGAATTACTTAGAGAAGTTCCCTCCTTGAATAGGGTATGCCCGTGAAGTGTGAATTACGTAGAGAAGTTCAACTCCTTGAATAGGGCTATGCCGTGAGGTGTGAATTAACCTAGAGAAGTTTCCCCTCCTTGAATAGGGCTATGCCCGTGAGGTGTGACTTACCTAGAGAAGTTTCTCCTCCTTGAATAGGGGCTAATGCCCGTGAGGTGTGAATTTACCTAGAGAAGTCCCCTCACTTGAATAGGGCTATGCGCCGTGAGGTGTTTGAAAATTTACTAGAGAAGTTCCCCTCCCTTGAATATGGCTATGCCCCTGCGAAAGGTGTGAATTACCTAGAGAAGTTCCCCTCCTTGAATAGGGGCTATATGCCCCGTGAGGTGTGAATTACCTAGAGAAGTTCTCCTCCTTGATTACAGGGCTATGCCCGTGAGGTGTTAATTACCTAGAGAAGTTCCCCCTCCTTGAATAGGGGGCTTATGCCCGTGAGGTGTGAATTACCTAGAGAAGTTCCCCTCCTTTGAAATAGGGCTAATGCCCGTGAAAGTGTGATTACCCGTAGAGAAGTTCTCCTCCCTTGCAATAGGGCTATGCCCGTGAGGTTGAATTTACCTAGAGAAGTTCCCCTCCTTGAATAGGGCTATGCCCGTGACGTGTGTAGAATTTACCTAGAGAAGTTCCACTCCTTGAATAGGGCAATGCCCCGTGATGTGGGAATTACCTAGAGAAGTTTCCCTTCCCTCGAATAGGGCTATGCCGTGAGAAGTGAAATACCCTAGAGAAGTTACCCCTCTTTGAATCAGAGCTATGCCCGTGAGGTGTTGAATTACCTAGAGAAGTTCCCCTCCTTGAAATGGGCTATGCCCGTGGAGGGTGTGAAATTACCTAGAGAAGTTCACCCTCCTTTAAATAGGGCTAATTGCCCGTGGAGGTGTGAATTACCTAAGAGAAAGTTTGCTCCTTTGAATAGGCTATGCCCGTGAGTGTGATTACCTAGAGGAAGTTTTCACCTCTTGAATAGGGCTATGCGGTGTGAGGTGGTGAATTACCTAAGAGAAGTTACACTCTCCTTGAATAGGGCTATGCCCGTGAGGTGGTAATTACCTAGAGAAGTTTCCCTACTTGAAATAGGGCTATGCCCGTGAGGTGTGAAATTTACCTAGAGAAGTTTCCCTCCTGGAAATCGGGCTATGCCCGTGAGGAGTGAAATACCTAGAGAAGTTCCCCTCCTTGAATAGGGCTATGCCCGTGAGGTGTGAATTACCTAGAGAAGTTCCCCTCCTTGAATAGGGCTATGCCCGTGAGGTGTGAATTACCTAGAGAAGTTCCCCTCCTTGAATCAGGGCCTTATGCCCGTGAGGTGTGAATGACCTAGAAGAAGTTCCCCTCCTTGAATAAGGGCTATGCCGTTGAGGTGTGAATTAGCTTAGAGAATTTTTCGCCCTCCTTGAATAAGGGTCTATGCCCGTGAGGGTGTTGAAATTACCTAGAATAAGTTCCCTCCCTTGAATAGGGCTATGCCCGGAGGTAGTGAAATTACCTAGAGAAGTTCCCTCCTTGAAATAGGGTTATGCCCTTGAGGTGGGAATTACCTAGAGAAAGTTCCCTCCTTTGAATACGGGCTAATGCCCCGTTGAGGTGCTGACTTACTAGAGAACTTCCTCCTTGATAGGGCTATGCCCATGAGGTGTGAATTACCTAGAGAAGCTCCCCTCCTTGAATAGGGCTATGCCCAAAAGGTGTGAATTACCTAGAGAAGTTCCCCTCCTTGAATAGGGCTATGCCCGTGAGGTGTGAATTACCTAGAGAAGTTCCCCTCCTTGAATAGGGCCTTGCCCGTGAGTGTGAATTCACCTAGAGAAGTTCCCCCTCCTTGAAGAGGGCTATGCCGTGAGGTGTGAATTACCTAGAGAAGTTCCCCTCCCTTTGAATAGGGCTTTTGCCCTGAGGTGTGAAATTAACCCTAGAAGCAGTTCCCCCTCCTTGATTATGGCTTTGGCCCGGGGGGGGGTGATTACCTAGAGAAGTTCCCTCCTTGAATTGGGCCTTGCCCGTGGGGTGTGAATTACCTAGAGAAGTTCCCCTCCCTTGAATAGGGCTTATGCCGCTGAGGTGTGAATTACCTAGAGAAAGTTCCCCTCCTTGATAGGGCTATGCCCGTGAGGTGTGAATTACCTAGAGAAAGTTTCCCCCTACTTGGAATAGGGCTATGCCGGTTAGGTGTAAATTTATCTAGAGAAGTTCCCCTTCTCTTTGAATAGGGCTATGCCCGTGAGGTGTGAATTACCTAGAGAAGTTCCCCTCCTTGAATAGGGCTATGCCCGTGAGGTGTGAATTACCTAGAGAAGTTCCCCTCCTTGAATAGGGCTATGCCGGTGAGGTGTGAATTACCAGGAGAAGTTCCCCTCCTTGAAAGGGGGGCTATGCCGTGAGGTGTGAATTACCTAGAGAAGTTTCTCCTCCTTGAATAGGGCTAAGCCGTAAGGTATGAATTACCTAGAGAATTTTTCCGCTCCTTGAATAGGGCTATTGCCGTGAGGTGTGATTAACCTAGAAAATGTTCCCCTCCTTGAATAGGGGCTATGCCCGTGTGAGGTGTGAATTACCTCGAGAAGTTCCCCTCCTTGCAAAGGGCTATGCCCGTGGGTGTGAATTACCTAGAGAACGTTCTCCTCCTTGATCAGGGCTATGCCGTGAGGTGTGATTACCTAGAAGAAGTTCCCTCCTTGAATAGGGCTATGCCGTGAGGTGTGGAATTACCTAGAGAAGTTCCACTCCTTGAATAGGGCTATGGCCGTGAAGTGTGAATTACCTAGAGAAAGTTTTCTCCTCCTTGAATAGGGCTATGCCCGTGAGGTGTGAATTACCTAGAGAAGTTTCCCCTCTCTTGAATAGGGCTATGCCCGTGAAGGGTGAATTACCTAGAGAAGTTCCACTTCTTGAAATAGGGCTCAATGCCGTGAGGTGTGAATTAACCTAGAGAAGTTCCTCCTTGAATAGGCTTATGCCCGTGAGGTGGTGAATTTACCTAAGAGACGTTTTCCTCCTTGAATAGAACTGTGCCCGTGAGGTGTGAATTACCTAGAGAAGTTCCCCTCCTTGAATAGGGCTATGCCCGTGAGGTGTGAATTACCTAGAGAAGTTCCCCTCCTTGAATAGGGCTATGCCCGTGAGGTGTGAATTACCTAGAGAAGTTCCCTCCTTCAATATGGGGCTATGCCCGTGAGGTTGTGAATTACCTAGAGAAGTTTCCCCTCTTGAATAGGGTATGCCCGTGAGGGATGTGAATTAACTAGAGAAGTTCCCCTCTTTGGATAGGGCTATGCCGTGAGGTGTGAATTACCTAGAGAAAGTTCCCCTCCTTAATAGGGCTATGCCCGTGAGGTGTGAATTACCTAGAGAAGTTCCCCTCCTTGAATAGGGCTATGCCCCTGAGGTGTGAATTACCTAGAGAAGTTTCCCTCCTTGAATAGGGCTATGCCCGTGAGGTGTGAGTTAATTAGAGAAGTTCCCCTCCTTGAATAGGGGGCTATGCCCGTGAGGTGTGAATTACCTAGAGAAGTTCCCACCCTTGAATAGGGGGCTATGCCCGTGAGGTGTGAATTACCTAGAGAAGTTCCCGTCCTTGAATAGGGCTATGCCCGTGAGGTGTAAATTACCTAGAGAAGTTCCCCTCCTCGAATAGGGCTATGCCCGTGAGATGTGAATTACCTAGAGAAGTTCCCCTCCTCTAATAGGGCTATGCCCTTGAGGTGTGAATTACCTAGAGAAGTTCCCCTCCTTGAATAGGGCTATGCCCGTGAGGTGTGAATTACCTAAAGAAGTTCCCACTCCTTTGAATCGGGCTATGCCGTGAGGTTGAATTACTAAAGAAGTTTCCCTCCTTGAATAGGGCTATGCCCCCGAGGTGTGAAAATTAATTTTTAGCGAAGTTCCCCTTCCTTGAATAGGGCTATGCCCGTGAAGGGTGAATTACCTAGAGAGAAAGTTCCCTTCTTGAAATAGGGCTATGCCGTGAGGTGTGAATTACAGAAAAGTTCCCCTCATTGAAAATTGCTATGCCCGTGAGGTGGAATTAACCTAGAGAACGTTCCACTCTTGAATACGGGCTATGCCGCGTGAGGTGTGAATTAGCCTAGAAGTTCCCCTGCCTTGAATAGGCTTATGCCCGTGAACGTTTTGAATTACTTTAAGCAAGTTCCCTCCTTGAATAGGGCTAGCCGTGGGTGTGAATTACCTAGAAAAGTTCCCATCCTTGAATAGGGCTAATGCCGTAGGTGTGAATTACTAAAAAAAGTTCCCTGCCTTGAATAAGGGCTATATGGCCCCGTGAGGGTGTGAACTTACCTAAGAGAAAGTTCCCCCTCCTTGAATAGATCTATGCCCGCGTGAGGTTGTGAATTACCTAGAGAAGTTCCTCTCCTTGAATAGGGCTATGCCCGTGAGGTGCGAATTACCTAGAGAAGTTCCCCTCCTTGAGAATAGGGTATGCCCGTGAGGTGTGATTACCTAGAGAAGTTCCCCTCCTTGAATAGGGCTATGCCCGTAGGAGTGAATTCCTAGAGAAGTTCCTTCCTTGGAATAGGGCTTTATGCCCCGGTGGAGGTTATGAAATTACCTAGAGAGCTTCCCCTCCTTGAATAGGCTATGCCCTTGAGGGTGTGAATTACCTAGAGAAAGTTCCCCTCCCTTGAATAGGGCTATGCCCGTGAGGTGTGAATTACCTAAGAGAGAAGTTTTCCTCCTTGAATAGGGCTATGCCCGTGAGGTGTGAAATTACCTAGAGAAGTTCCCCCTCCTTGAATAGGGCTATGCCCGTGAGGTGTGAATTACCTAGAGAAGTTCCCCTCCTTGATAGGGCTATGCCCGTGAGAGTTGTAAATTACCTAGAGAAGTTCCCACTCCTGAATAGGGCTTAAGGCCCGTGGAGGTGGTGAACAATTACCTAGAGAAAGTTCCTCCTCCTTGATCAGGGCTATGCCCGTGAGGTGGTGTAAATTACGTAGAGAAGTTCCCCTCCCTTGAATAGGCTATGCCCGTGAGGTGGTGAAATTACCTAGAGAAGTTCCCCTCCTTGAAATGGGCTATGCCCGTGAGGTGTGACTTACTAGAAAGTTTCCCCCCTCCTTGAATAGGGCTATCCCGTGAAGGTGTGAAATTACCTAGAGAAGGTTCCTCTCCTTGAATAGGGCTTATGCCGTGAGGTGTGGAATTACCTAAGAGAGTTCCCACTCCTTGGGAGATAAGGCTAATGCCAGTGGACAGGTGGGAATTCGTAGAGAAGTTCCCCTCCTTGAATAGGAGCTATGCCGTGGGAGGTGTGTGAATTACCTAGACAAGTTCCCCTCCTTGAATAGGGCTATGACCGTGAGGGTGTGAATTCAACCTAGAGAAAGTTTCCCCTCCGTGACATGAATAGGGACTATAGAGCCGGAGGTTGTGGAATTACCTTTGAGAAGTTCCCCTCTTTTGAATAGCGAGCGTATTGCCCTTGAGGTGGGAATTTACCTAGCAGAAGTTCCCCTCCTTGAATATGGGCCTATGGCCATGCAGGTGGGAATTACCTGAGGAGTTCCCTACTTGATAGGGCCTATGCCCCGTGAGGTGTGAATTACCTAGAGAAGTTCCCTCCTCGAATAAGGGCTAATGCCGATGTGAGGAGTGAATTACCAAGAGAAGTTCCCCTCTTTGAATAGGGCTAAGCCCGTCAGGTGTATGAGGTGTGAATTATATAGAGAAGTTTCCCTCCTTGAATAGGGGCTATGCCCGTGAGGTGTGAATTACCTAAGAAGTTTCCCCTCTTCGAATAGGGCTATGCCCGTGAGGTGTAAATTATCTAGAGAAGTTCCCCTCCTTGAATAGGGCTATGCCCGTGAGGAGTGAATTATCTTCCTAGAAGATGCTTTTCCACACTTGCTCCTTGAATAGGGTGCTAAGATAGCCCGTGAGAGGTGTGAATTACCTAGAGCAGTTCCCCTCCTTGTGAATAGGGGCTCCCTGCCCGTGAGGTGTGAATTACCTTAAGAAGTTAAGTTCTATTCCTTGAATAGGGCTATGGCCACGTGAGGTGTTAGAATACTATCGAGTAGGAGAAGTATTAACGGATCTCGCTCTTGCGAATAGGGCTAAGGCCCACGTTGAGGTGTAGAATTCCGTTTACTTAAGAAGAAGTTCTCCCTCTCTTGAATCGGCGCCTATGTCCTGTAGAGGATGTGCACATATCTCAAGCAGCGTTGAATAGGGCTATGACCGTGAGGTGTGAATTACCTAGAGATGTTCCCCTCCTTAAATAAGGGCTTATGCCCGTGAGGTGTGAATTTACTGAGAGATTCCCCTCCTTGAATAGGGCATGCCCCGTGAGGAGTGAATTACCTAGAGATGTTTCCCTCCTTGAAATAGGGCTATGCCGTGAGGTGTGAATTTTACCTAGAGAAGTTCCCTCCTTGAATAGGGCTATGCGCGTGAGGTGTGAATTACCTGAGAGAACAGTCCCCTCCTTAATAGGGCTATGCCCGTGAAGGGTGTGAGAATTACCTAGAGAAGTTCCCCTCTTGAATTAGGGCTATGCCGTGAGGTGTGATTAACCTTGAGCATTCCCTCCTTGTGGCTAGCGTGAGGTTGATTCCTAGAGAAGTCTCCTCCTTGTGTTTGTAGGTGAGAATTACCTAAGAAAGTTTCCCTCCTTGAATAGGCTATCGTGAGGTGTGAATACCTAGAGAAGTTCCCCTCTCTGGATAGGGCTATGCACCAAGCTCGCTGTGTGAATTACCTAGAAGTAAAGTTCCCCTCGCTCGAATAGGGCTATGCCCGTGAGGTGCTTGAATTACCTAAGAGATGTTCCCCGCCTCCTTAAATAGGGCTTATTCCGTGAGATGAATTACCATAGGATCCCTTCGAATAGGGCCTATGCCGTGAGGTGATGAATTACCTAGGAATTCCCCTCCATTCAGAATAGGGCTATCCCGTGAGGTGTGAATTACTAAAGAGTTCCCCTCCTTGAATAGGGCTATGCCCGTGAGGTGTGAATTACCTAGAGAAGTTCCCCTCCTTGAATAGGGCTATGCCCGTGAGGTGTGAATACCTAGAGAAGTTCCCCTCTTGGAATAGGGCTATGCCCGTAAGAGGGGTGAAATACCTAGAGAAGTTCACCTCCTTGAATAGGGCTCCTGGTGTGAAATTACTAGAAAAGTTCCCCTCATCTAATAGGGCTTGCCTTGAGGTGTGAATTACCTAGAGAAGTTCCCCTCCTTGGAATAGGGCTATGCCCGGAGGTGTGAATTACCTAGAGAAGTTCCCCTCCTTGATAGGGCTATGCCCGTGAAGGGTGAATTACCTAGAGAAAGTTCCCCTCCTTGAATAGCGCTATGCCCGTGAGGTGTGAATTACCGTAGAGAAGTTCCCCTCCTTTGATAGGGCTTTCATGCCCGTGAGAAGTGAACTTAACTAGAGAATGTTCCCTTCCTTGAATAGGGCTATGCCGTGAGGGTGAATTAACCCTAAGGAGAAGTTCCCGTCTTTGAATAGGGCTTATGCCCGTGAGGTGTGAATTTTCTAGAGAAGTGTCCCCTCCTGGAATAGGGGCCCCTTATTGCTCCGTGAGGTGTGAAATAAAAGAGAAGTTCCCTCCTTGAACAGGGCTATGCCCGTGAGATGTGAAACCTAGAGAAATTCCCTCCTTGAATAGGGCTATGCCGGTGGGGTGTGAATTACCTAGAGAAGTTGCCCTCCTTGAATAGGGCTATGCCCGGAGGTTTGAATTACCTAAGAAGTTCCCTCCTTGATTAGGCTATGCTTTGAGGCGTGTGAATTCCCTAGAGGAGTTCCCCCCTTGAATAGGGCTATGCCCGGAGGTGTGAATTATCCTAGAGAAGTTCCCCTCCTTTGAATAGGGCCCTATACCCGTGAGGGTGTGAATTACCTAAGAGAATTCCCCTGTTTGAATAGGGGCTATGCCCGTGAGGTGTGAATTACCTAGGAGAAGTTTCCCTCCTTGAATAGCCGGTCTCTATGCCGTTGTACTTATCGGAGATCGTGAGAGGGAGAGACCATCGTATAGCCGGTTATCCGGTCATGCGGCATATATAGTGGGCTATGCCGTTATTATTTGTCTACACTCTACCAGAAGTGCGCGCACGCGTGCGATCACGAAGTGAGGATGCATTTCTCTTGCATGATCGGTGAGAATATTCACCGTCAGATGAGAGTGCGCGCGTCCACTTAGGATGCAGAGAAGCGAGTAGCTTCACTTCCTGTGACACGCGCGTGGACGGTGGGTGATATTTTACCTGAAAGAGAGATAACCCGCGTGCACGTTATATGAATGTGGTGGCTTATAATGCCGTGGAGGTGTGAATTAACCTAGAGAAGTTCCCTCCTGGAATAGGGCTATGCCCGTGAGGTGTGAAATAAATAGAGAAGTTCCTCCTTGAAAAGGGCTATGGCCCGTGAGAAGTGAATTACCTAGAGAAGTTCCCCTCTCTGAATTGGGCTATGCCCGTGAGGTGTTGAATTACCTAGAGAAGTTCCCCTCCTTTGAATAGGCTATGCCCGTCGAGTGTGGAATTTACTAGGAAGTTCCGCTCCCTTGAATAGGGCTACGCCCCGTGAGGTTGATGATAAATATCGTAATAGAGAAGTTCCCCTCCTTGGAAGGGGGTTTGCGCGTGAGGTGTGAAATTCCTAGGAATTCCCCTCCTTGATATAGGCCTATCCCGTTGGAGGTGTTGAAATTACTAGAAAGTTTCCTTCCTTGAATAGGGGGCTAATGCCCGTGAGGTGTTGCATTACCTAGAGAAGTTCCCCCCCTCACTTGAATAGGGATATGCGCCGTGAGGAGTGAATTACTAGAGATGTTCCCTCGTTGAGTAGGGCTATGCCCGTGAGAGTGTGAATTACCTAGAGAAGTTCCCCTCCTTGAATAGGGCTATGCCCGTGAGGTGTGAATTACCTAGAGAAGTTCCCCTCCTTGAATAGGGCTATGCCCGTGAGGTGTGAATTACCTTGAGAAGTTCCCCTCCTTGAATAGGGCTATGCCCGTGAGGTGTGAATTACCTTAGAGAAGTTCTCCTCTTGAATAAAGGGCCTAAATGCCGTGAGAGTGAGAATACCTAGAGAAGTTCCCCTCCTTGAATAGGCTATGCCGTGAGGAGTGAATTACCTATAGAGAAGTTCCCCCTCCTTGAATAGGGCTATGCGTGAGGAGTGAATTACGTAGAGAAGTTCCCCTCCTTGAATAGGGCTATGCCGTGAGGGGTGTGAATTACCTTGAGAAGTTCCCCTCCTTGAATAGGGCTATCCCCGTGAGGTGTGAATTACCTAGAGAAGTTCCCCTCCTTGAATAGGGCTATGCCCGTGAGGTGTGAAATACCTAGAGAAGTTCCCCTCCTTGAATAGGGCTATACCCGTGAGGTGTGAATTACCTAGAGAAGTTCTCCTCTTTGAAATAGGGTTATGCCCGTGAGGTGAGAATTACCAGAGAAGTTCCCTCCTTGAATAGGGCTATGCGTTGAGGTGTGAATTACCTAGAGAAGTTCCCCTCCTGGAATAGGGCTAATGCCCGTGATGTGTGAATTACCCTAGAGAAAGTTCCCCTCCTTGAAATAGGGCTATGCCGTGAGGTGTGAATTAACTAGAGATGTTCCCCTCCTTGAATAGGGCTATGCCCCGTGAGGTGTGAATAACCTAGAGAAGTTCCCTCCTTTGAATAGCGGCCCCTTTATGGGCCCCCCCGTTGGGGGGGAAAAGGAGTGAAATTACCGTAGAGATGTCCCTCCTTAGAATGGGCTATGCCCGTGAGGTGTAATTACCTAAAGAAGTTCCCGTCTTTGAATAGGGCTTATGCCCGTGAAGGTGTGAATTACCTAGAGAAGTTCCCCTCCCTTAAATAGGGCTAATGCCCGTGAGGTGTGAATTACCTAGAGCAAGTTCCCCTCCTTAGATAGGGCTATGCCCGTGGAGGTGTGAACTACCTAGAGAAGTTCCCCTCCTTGAATAGGGCTATGCCCGTGAGGTGTGAATTACCTAGAGAAGTTCCTCTTGATGAATAGGGCTATGCCGTGAGGTGAGAATTACCTAGAAAAGGTCCCTCCTTGAATAGGGCTATGCCCGTCGAGGTGTGAATTACTAGAGAAGTTCCCCTCCTGGAATAAGGGCTATGCCCGTGATGTGTGAACTTAGCCTAGGGAAGTTCCCCTCCTCGAATAGGGCTATGCCCGTGAGTGTGAATTACCTAGAGAATGTGTTCCCCTCCTTAATAGGGCTATGCCCGTAGGTAGAAATTAACTAGAGAAGTTCCCCTCCTTGAATAGGGCTATGCCCGTGAGGTGTGAATTACCTAGAGATTTTCCCCTCCTTGAATAGGGCTATGCCCGTGAGGTGTGAATTACCTAGAGAAGTTCCCCTCCTTGAATAGGGCTATGCCCGTGAGGTGGGAATTACCTAGAGAAGTTCCCCTCCTTGAATAGGGCTATGCCCGTGAGGTGTGAATTACCTAGAGAAGTTCCCCTCCTTGAATAGGGCTATGCCCGTGAAGGTGTTGAATTACCTTTAGAATCCTTCCCCTTCTCTGAATAGGGCTATGCCCGTGAAGGTGTGAATTACCTAGAGAAGTTCCCCTCATCTAATAGGGCTATGCCCGTGAGGTGTGAATTACCTAGAGAAGTTCCCCTCGTTGAATAGGGCTATGCCCGTGAGGTGTGAATTACCTAGAGAAGTTCCCCTCCTTGAATAGGGCTATGCCCGTGAGGTGTGAATTACCTAGAGAAGTTCCCCTCTTTGAATAGGGCTATGCCCGTGAGGTGGGAATTACCTAGAGAAGTTCCCCTCCTTTAATATATGGCTACTCCCGTGAGGTGTGAATTACCTAGAGAAAGTTCCCCTCCTGAATAGGGCTATGCCCCGTGAGGTGTGAATATGTAGAGAAGTTTTCCGTCCTTGAATAGGGCTATGGCCCGTGAGGTGTGAATTACATAGAGAAGTTCCCCTCCTTGAATAGGGCTATGCCCGTGAGGTGTGAATTACCTAGAGAAGTTCCCCTCCTTGAATAGGGCTATGCCCGTGAGGTGTGAATTACCTAAAAAAAATCCCCTCCTTGAATAGGGCTATGCCCGTGAGGTGTGAATTACCTAGAGAAGTTCCCCTCCTTGAATAGGGCTATGCCCGTGAGGAGTGAATTACCTAGAGAAGTTCCCTTCTTTGAATAGGGCTAATGCCCGTAGTGTGAATTACCTAGATGAAGTTTCCCATCCTTGAATAGGGCTTATGCCCGTGAGGTGTGAAATTTCCTAAGAGGTTCCCTCCTTGAATAAGGGCTATGCCGTGAGGTGTGAATTACCTAGAGAAGTTCCCCTCCTGGAATAGGGCTATGCCCGTGAGGTGTGAAATAAATAGAGAAGTTCCCCTCCTTGAACAGGGCTATGCCCGTGAGGTGTAAATTACCTGGAGAAGTTCCCCTCCTTGAATAGGGCTATGCCCGTGAGATGGGTAGAATTTACCTAGAGAAGTTCCCCTCCTCAATGAATAGGGCTATGCCGTGAGGTGTGAATTACCTAGAGAAGTTCCCCTCCTTGAATAGGGCTATGCCCGTGAGGTGTGAATTACCTAGAGAAGTTCCCCTCCTTAAATAGTTCTATGCCCGTGAGGTGTGAATTACCTAGAGAAGTTTCCCCTCCTTGAATAGGGCTATGCCCGTGAGGTGTGAATTACCTAGAGAAGTTCCCCTCCTCGTGAATAGGCTATGCCCGTTGAAGGTGTGAATTACCTAAAGTTCCCCTCCTGGAATAGGGCTATGCCCCGTGAGGTGTGAATTACCTCGAGAAGTTCCCTCCTCGAATAGGGCTATGC
>JABUQX010087624.1:2500-42500 GCA_015478945.1 Trachelipus rathkii
AAGAGGTTAATGATAGAGGGAGTGAGTATTTTTACTAATTAGAATGTAGGTATTGAACAACGTGGAAGAGCAGAGGCTCAATACCAGGTTGAGGTTCCACTTGAACAACAAGTGGGGATGGAAAATCAAATTAAAAAACATTCAATATCAATAGAAGAGGTTGAGACAGCAATAAACAGTATGAAGAATGGAAAGAGTACAGGTATCGACGGATAACCTGGTTAATATTTAAGGGAGGGAAAGAGGTGGTGCAGTGGATATGGAGACTGTTCAACGGGTTTTGGAGACAGGAAACGGTACCGGAGGAATGGGGGAGGTGATAATATGTCAAATATTTAAGAAGGGGGAAAGAGGTGAGTGTTGCAGCAAAAGAGTGATATCTCTTCTGGCCTATGCATTGAAAATATAAGAAGGAATTTTGGAGAGGAGACTTAGAAAAAGTTTGGAGAATAAATTGAATGAGGCACATAGGGTTTTAGACCGGGATAAGGATCCACAGATTTGATATTTGGCTTGAAGATGGTGATTGAGATAAGTTGGAAGTGGGATAGAGAAAATTATGCGGTTTTTATAGACCTAGAAAAGACTTTTTATAGTGTACAACTGTGAAAGTTGTGAAAAAATTTGGAAAATTCATATTATGAGGTGGAACCCAAGTTAATAATAGTGATTCGTAGTCTTTATGTCACTAGTAGGAGTGCAGTTAGAAAAGCGTTTGGCTTATGAAAATGGTTCCATGTAGAAGCGGGATAAGACAGGGAGGAGTGTTGTCTCCTCAGCTGTTTATCATATATATATATGAACGATGTATACGAGAGGTTTCTTTGGAAGAAGACCTTGGAATTGACATGGCATATGCGGATGAAAAAGTAGTGGTGCAAGCGACAGAACGACTTTGCCGAGAGCGTTGGATAGATGGGTAGACATATTGCACAAAGAACGGCTAAAATAAAAAAGGAAAAAACGGAGGTGATGAAGATCTCTAGAGAAAGGGAGGTGGTTGACATCGTGATAGATAGAGAAATGTTGAAGGAAGTGGAAAGGTTTAAGTACCTGGGTGTTACTGTAAACGTTGATTGAGAAATGGCCGGAGAGATTGAGGAGAGAAAAAACATTTTTTCGAGGGATATGTGACAGTTGTATGGACTGCTGAAAAACAGGCTTGTACCGAGAGATGTTAAGGTTTTAATATATGCGACAATACTAAGACCTACTCTTGTATATAGGCCGGAAGCTTGAATCCTTACCACCAGAACAAAAAGCAGGGTGGTGGCAGAAGTGATGAGAGTACTGAGACTGATAGTGGGATGGACGAGAAGGGAGATAAGAAGAAATTCGGAAATTTGACGTTAGCTTGGAACAGAACATATTGATTGGCTGATTGAGAGACAACAGCTGAGGTGGTATGGTCATGTCCGAAAAGAGATATCCTGCGAGATTCTATGTCTGGCAGCTGGAAGAAAGAAGACCTGTTGGGAGACCAAAGAAGGAGATGAAAAAATGGTGTTGCTGCGTATTGCGAAGTGTGGAAGATCTATTAATGACGTGGAAAAGTAGGGTCTTTGAAGAGACAGATTTACATGGAGAGGCTTTTCAGGGGACAGGGATATGCCTTAATCTCAGCGCTTGGTGAGAAAGGTGAGAAATAAAAATACCACTTATAAAGCTAAAAGTATCATCGCTGAAATAATAGTAACTAAAAATGCTACTTAAATTAAGAAAGTGCATCTTAGCCAGAATCCATATGTCATTTTGTGTTGGAGAAAAAGGAGATTTTAAAGTATGTGTTGGATTTCTAAATCAGTGAGGATGTTAGTTATGGGATTATAGGATAATAATGTGTTTTTTTTTGTAAAATTGCGTTAGTGGTTTTTTTTTATGGAGAGGAGTGTGATATAGAAGGAAGTAGGTAGAATTAAGAGTGAGAAGTTAAGTGAACAATTTAATAATGTTAAGTATTTAGGGACGTTTGCAAATAAATCATTTGAATTTAAACGTTGAAACTGAACAAATCTGGAAGTAAATGAAGGAAGCGGCTGTTAGTAGTGCAAAAGAAGCATGTGGATATGTTAAAGCAGGAAGTAGGAATGTTAACAGTGAGTGGTGGAATGAAGAGGTCATGTAAGTGGTTAAAAGTATAAAAGAAGCGTGGTTAAATGTACTAAAAGCAAAAGTTGAGGTCTCAAAAGAAAGATGTTTGAAATTATATAAGGAGGAAAAAACGAATACTAAAGGATGCATACATAGATGAAAAAAGGAGGTAAACTAACACTTTGAAAGGAGGATGAATAGGGACTTACAAGAGAATAGGAAGCTCTTCTGGAAGGATGTGCGAAAGGTTAAGAATGAGAATAAGGGGAATCTGATTAGAATAATGAATAAGGATGGTGCTTTCGTAACTGATGACATGGATGTGAGGAGAGTGTGGAGGGAACACTTCGAAAATCTGCATAGCATTGGCAGTAATGAAGAGGTGATAGTGAATTTGTTTGTGGGTTTGAAGGTGAAATAAGAATAGATATGTTGGGGATGAGGTCATTAGTAAGGAGGATTTAATGGGTAGAGTGTGAAAGTTAAAGAGAGGTAAATCTGCAAGTTAAGATGAAATAACTGGTGAAATATCAAGAACGGAGGCGAGATGGTGAATGAGTAAAATTTGGAAGTTGTGTGACAAAGCGTTTATGGAGCATGTAGTTCCAAGGGATTGGAGAAGGGCAGTAATAGTAGCCTTATATAAGGGTAATTGGGATAAGGGTAACTGTAGGAATTATAGAGGAATTAGTTTATTGAGTTTTGTAGTTAAGATATATGCTGGTATTTTGATTGATATAGTGTGTCGGGTGACTGAGGGACCGCTTGGCGGAGAACAAGGTGCTTTTAGAAGTGGAAAAGGATGTGTGGATGAAATCATCAGATTGATACAAATGATTGACAAAATAAGAAAGAAGTAGAATTATTTGCATTTAGGTTTTATGGATTTGCAACAGGCGTACGATAGAATTAATAAAGAAGCTCAAGGATAGGTGTTTTAATGATAAATGGTGTTGGTGGTAGGCTTCTGAATTTAATTAAAAGTATGTATGATGAAAGTGAACCGTGTATAAGAACAAATGGTGTTGAAGGTGATTGGTTTAATAGGCAAGGATGTGAAAAGTCTCCATAGTTATTCAATTTTATATGGATGGGGTTATGAAAAAATTAGATGTGAGAGTGGCAGGAGAGGGTGCTATGATGATGGAGAATGAAAGAGAGTGGAGAGTGCCCTACGTATTATATGCAGAGGATTTGGTTTTGTGTGGAGAATCTGAAGAAAGTGTGAGAGGATTGGTAGAGGGATTTTGTAGGGTGTGTAAAAGGAAGGGTTTGAAAGTAAACGAAGATAAGAGTAACATTATGGTTGAAAGTGAGGACAGTGCTCGCTGTGAAGCTATATCAGATGGTGAGCAACTGGAACAAGTATTTGATATTAAATATTTAGGATTTCGGATGATATGTTGGACGAAAAGGGAACGGATGATGCAGAGTGTAGTAGGAAAGTTGTGAATGGTAGGAAGGTAGCTAATGCAGTTAAATCCTTGGTGGATGTAAAGAGACTAAGTCTTGAGTGCGATAAGGTATTACATGAAGGTATGTTGTTACCTGTGTTGATGTATAGTAGTGAAACTATAGTATGGAATAAGAGGTATAGATTTAAGCACAATGAGTTCAGATGGAGAATCTTAGGGTCGTGTGAGAAGAATTGATAACAAGTGGGATGAACGCATTAGAGACTTGTGTAATGTGAAAGGAGTAAATGAGAAAATATATGAAGGTGCATTGAGATGGTTTGGTCATGGGAAAGGATGGATGGTAGTCTGTTGGTTAAGCGAATATAGAGTGGTAAGTGTACTGGGAATTACCTAGCTGTGAGACCGAAGAAAAGCGGATTAAGTCAGTAAATGGATGTCTGAAGGAAAGGAGTGTGAGTTTGGCAGAGGCGAGAAGAAAGGTTCATAATAGGAGTGAATGGCTGAGTGTGAGGGGGTATGGTTGGATATTGTTGAACCCTACATTGACAAGATGCCATAGTGAGGGCAGGTCGTGGTCCCATGAAACCATAGGATGATTTTTTATGACTGCGAAGAGTTCTCACTTAAAGGTTTAAAAGGGGCAGTAAGGTGGTAAAGCTGGGTTTTCTTTTCGACTTCCCTCATTTTCTTCTACAAGTTTTCTGTCTCCAGTGCACGTGACGCACCCTACCCCACGTCTGGGGCTAGAAGAGAGGGGATGATGATAAGAATAATAATAATAATAATAATAATAATAATAATAATAATAATAATAATAATAATAATAATAATAATAATAATAATAATAATAATAATAATAATAATAATAATAATAATAATAATAATAAAATATTCACATTCTCTTCGCACCTCAATACTGTGAAAATACTTGGAAGATAAAAAAAAATATTAACAAATGATCAACTTTTAAATTCGTGTAGGCAACAAACATGCATACGAACAAACAATAATAATACCTGAGATCAAAGAAATATTCCGAATCTTCCTTTTATTCTTCCCTCAAAGTTTTTAAATTAAAACTTCTAAAAAATCATTGATGAAACAAATTCGCGTGCTAAAATTTAAAATTTCGTAAGCGATTTTGAGCTCTATTATTCTTATTCATAAAGATGAATTTCCTTTAGTAATATTAATATTCCGTATCCATTGGTTTTGAATTTCCTGAATACTTTTACAAACTTAATCGTTTTCTTTTCAAGTTATTAATTGCAATACTGAGCATAATAATTCTAGCAGCACAATATATATATATATATATATATATATATATTTTATATATATATAAATTATATATATATTATATATAAATATATATATACGGTATATATATATATATATTATATATATATATATATATATATATATATATATATATATATATACGGTATATATATATATATATGATATAATATATATATTATAATATATATAATATATTTTATATATATATATATATATATATATATATATATATTATATATATAATAGTATATAATAATATATATAATATATATTATATATATATAAATAATATATATATATATATATATTATATATATAATATATAATATATAATATATATATATATATATATAATATATATATATAGTATATATATATATATTATATATATATAATATATTTTACATACATATATATATATATAATATAAAATATATATATATATATATATATTATATATTATAGTTATATATATAATATAGTATAATATATAATTATATATATAAATATATATTATTATATAATATATATATATACTAAAACTATCATTTATCATATAACATAGTCAGATGTGACCGTCACTGATTCATAGTAATAGCCAATAGAAAATAATACTTGAGCTTAAAAATTATATTACAGAAAAGATCTTCGAGAAATGATATAAATGTAATTCAGAAGCTTATGTGATAGCACTATTGAAGTTGAATTGAATGACACTCTTTGTTAGTTATATATTTAACCTTAAAATTAAATATCTTTATAGAATTTGTTTCAGATATTAAGTATCTGAGAATTTGAAGACAATATCCATTTCTAACATTGTGCAATTTCTTAGATCCATTAACACTATTTCCTTGTGATAAACTATCTGTGAGTTTTAATAATTGTGTTGCTATGCAAACTTGTAAAATAGATCATCTATTTTAATATGGTAAGAATCAACCATCTTATAATATTATGTATATATACATATATGTATGTAATTATATATATATAAATATATATTAATATATATATATTATATTATATATAATATAATATATATATAAATATATATATATAATATATATATATAATAATATATATATATATATATATATATATATTATATATATATATATAATTATATTATAAGCAACCGTTACATTGTTGCAATTAAAGCTTATATATTTGCAGCATGTGATTCCAATTTCACGTACACCTTTTTCGGTCTTAGTATTTAGGATTAAATTTCATTTATTATTGTTCCCAATTTTGATTATTGTTCTTCTTATGTACATATATTTTAGTACATATCTTAATTAAGTAATTGTAATTAATTTAAGTAAAAGTTTATCCTACAAGAGTTTTATTCTACACATTCATATTATTACGCATAAATTCTTTTAAAATTGAAACTACTAGTACTACTCTATAACAAGGCTTCATATTAGTAAGCTACTGGTAACAAGAAGTTTTCTGAAAAATGGAGCGCTCCTTCAGCCTGAGAATTTTTCTGTTTCGCATTTTGCGTTTTCGTTGCCATCTCTCTCTCTCCGGAAGGGAGGCCTCATATCTCTTATAGCTATAAAGATATTAACATATTTAAGTTTTCACAACTAAAATAACAAATTGCAATACATAAGATCACAAGTCTATAACATAATCAAATTGAGTTTAATAATCCTCAAGCAGCACTATATATAATATATATATATTATTATATATATATATACTATATATATATATATAATTATATATATAATATATATATATATTAATATATATAATCGAATACTGAGCGAAGGGGTTATGTGTGTGATGTGTGGGGGAAGAGTCACCCATCTCTCACAAGATTGGTTGCCGCTACATCTCAAAAGGCGTGAACAGTCATTGCCACTGAAAGCCATTTCAACGCCCCAGTGATAGATGCTCATTGGTCTACTGATCCATGACGAAAGAAAAATCAAGTCTTCTTAGATGACGTCACTGTGATCAGATCATCTTTCCCTCTCAATCTCGTCACGAATGTATGACGCCTTAAATCTCACTCTCGTCACGGATGCATGACGCCTTAAACACAAGTTACGTCATGAATATATTCAACTTTTAAATTATTACACAAGCTTCCGGCATTGTGGAGGTTTTAGTTTTGAAACAAAAATAATTAAATTATATAAATTAATAATCCATTCATGAACTTCATAGGCGCACTCCTTGGAACACGAGGAGAAAGCTGACGACGAAAAATTGAACTCCAATAATTGGTGACCATCGATTCCTTTGTATTATGCTACGATACTACAAGCTTGCAAAATTTATATATATATATAATATATATTATATATAAATATTATATATAATAATATATCTATTATATATATAAATGTATATATATATAAATATATATATATAAATTATATAATAATATATAATATTATATAAATATTAATATAAATATCATAATATATAATATATACTAATAATATATATTATAAATATATATTATTTATTGACAGAGTTCAAGAGTTTAATTCCTTTTTTATTACATTGTATAGATATACTTTCCACATTTAATTCATATTAATATATCTTTATATATATTAATATATTAATATATATTATAAATATATATATTAAGATATTATATAATATATTATATATATAATTATATATAATATATATATATATTATAATATATATATATACCTATACTGGTATATATATATATATATATATAATAATATATATATATATTTTTTATTTATAATGTGTGTGTATAAATACCTATACTTATATATATATATATATATATATATATATTATAATATTGTTTTCAGTAGTACGTGTGTTAGTAGTAGGGCGCGGAATTGTTGCAGAAGGACTACCTACTGAAGGAAGACGAACTCACTCCTTAGTAGTAAACCATAAATTCCTGCTGTCATTACCAGAGATACCTACCAGAGTAAGATTACCATTATACAGTTTTTATAGAATTTTTCTATAATAAATAGAATAGGAGAATCATTACCCCTATGACTACTATTACTGTACTTACTGCTACTACTACTACTACTACTACTACTGCCTTACTGATTAACTGATATTTTTTCTTCTTTCATACCCTGTCCTTTCCACTTCAGTCATTCCTAAAGCTACTACAATTAAAGTACAGCATGCTAATGGTACTTATAAAGGGTCAACCCCTCAAACTGATCTTTCCACCACTCTTGACACTAACTCAGAGTGCAAGGAATTCTTTTATATGCCACTTCTTGCTAATTTTAAGGGCTCTTTAGGGGTGGGAATGCTTAAGGGAAGGGTACAATAAGTAAATATCACACCGCTAAGTAGTAGCGAGACGATACAAGGTGCCGCAGTGCCCGGCACCTAAAAATTCAAGTAGAAATGAACCCAACTGGAGTCCATATGTACCCTAGTGAAGTAACAGGTCCAGTTGGAGGTACTTACATGTCCAGTAGTATGGAGATGTCAACTGTGGGCCATGCCCATATCTCTAGCAACCCGGCACCGATGGTTTACATGGGAGCCCATGCTTATACCCATGTTTCGGGGCCGCAAGGGGCAATTTCAGCAAGTGCTATGTATGGTAGTAATGCACCCTATTATGCAGCCATGCCCCAACGCAGTCTAATGCAAGGCCAGAGTCCCCAAAGCTATGTAGAAATGCCTTGCATACCTTCCCGACACTATACAAGCCTGTCTTATGACCCAGGTCCATATAGTAGTAGGGGAGGGGTACTGCCGTGTGCTACATTTCAGAGTGAAAATTCCCTAATCAAGGAAGGATCACCACCGCATATTCATGAAGGTGTATACATAAGTAGTGGGGAAACTCATATCAGCCCTCGCCCTGTACAAGTTCCTTTTCCATATCCTTTGCTTTCAGGTACAAATAACACAGACACTAATGAGCTTACAAGTCAAGATTCACAGTATTCCCTTAGTAAATTTAATCATAGAATAGAACACATTCATTCTTTAATAGCTAATATACAAAGAATCATTAATCATAATAGTGTCACACTTTCACAAATTAAAAGTGCTGAATATTACCTATCAAGGGCTTCCATATGTTAAATATTCCTGCAGAAGGGTGCTGATATGAATTCCTTAGCTACTGGAGTAACACAAGTTAAATGGTCATAAGTTGAAGATATGGCCATGTTGAAAGAGAATGTATATTTCGAGATACTGAGTATGCTAATTGCATGGATTTTCACAAGCGCGGGAGCCAATTGCTGCCGTGACTACTTGGATTATTCACAATATACCCAATGGCTTTGAGGAGAATTAAAATTATTAAGGATAAGTCAATGAGAGAAGGCCAAAGTACAGAGAGAGAAAATAATTGAGAAGTCAGAGGCTACTCCTACGTTTTATTCTTCCTACTAATCCTCTTCCTCACTGTCTTCGGTCCTAGTAAGAGTAATATAAATACTCACTCCTTATTAGTGATACTATATTTGTCATCAATTCTTTATATCATTATTGTCTCGTCAATGTTAGTGTTGCCATTCCCTACTCTTAAGTCTTATTATCTATTACATTTCAGTAAATGTAAAATGTAAATCGTCCTAAGTGAATAATTTTTATGGTGCTATTGTTATTCGTCTACATGCAACCAACACATCACAATATTTTACACACACATACAAGATGATATAACAAGAGGTAAAATAAACCCAAATTTTCAGCGGGCGTTATGAATGAGACTTCCATTCATAACTGCCCTATCCCTCTCGGAGTCGAGAGTATAAGTAATATGGATCCCCCTATGTCCTTTTTAATGGAAGACACTCCTTCTTCTTTACCACCATCATACATACTCACAACTTCTAATCATATGAAACCAGGGGTTTTATATGGTCTATGGTATTCCTTTTCAACTTACTCACGATTTCAGTCATAGGATTGAAACGTCAGGGCTCTTAGATTGCGGAGCTTCGCGCTCTTTAATAAAGGAGGGTCTCTTCCGTAGATTTTCTAAAAAGACAGAATCTACAATTAACCCAGTTTTACATAAGCCTGATGTTTCATTACGGTCTATCTCTGGACAAGAGTTAGTAATACAAGGAAGAACAGAATTGCAAGTTATAATAGGTGGTAAAGCATTTAATTGTAACTTCTACGTAGTTCCAGACTCTACGTCGTTTCCTTTAGATGTTTTAATAGGAACCGACATACTAAAAATTTTGCCTCTTATGATAAACATAAGACGAGATAGTGTATATTTTGCCGATGGTAATGGTGGAACTAAGGAGATTCCGTTAAAATTAATAAGAAAAGGGTACAAGAGCACGAAAGGTGCTCCTCTTTCCTTAAACAATCTCCAAAGTTATCCTCACCACGAAGGTATATTAGCGGGTACAGGTACAGACAGGTCTTATAGTCAAGTCCTTAAGTCTACGCCTCCCCGAAAGGACATGGAACATATTAATAATTTGTATCGCTCCTCTAATAATGGAGGCTGCTCGACTAATTTGTATCGCTCCTCTAATAATGGAGGCTGCTCGACTAAATTGTATCGCTCCTCTAATAACGGAGGCTGCTCGACCAATATGTATCGCTCCTCTAATGGAGGCTGCTCGAATAATTTGTATCGCTCCTCTAATAATGGAGGCTGCTCGACTAATTTGTATCGCTCCTCTAATAATGGAGGCTGCTCGACCAATATGTATCGCTCCTCTAATGGAGGCTGCTCGAATAACCTGTATCGCTCTTCCCCTGGAAGCTGCTTGACTTCTCAAATTCCTTATTCAGGAAAGCATATTCGCTCCTCGTATAACAGAGGTTGCATGATTACTCCTGCTCCCACCATGGGGGAGTACGGACAAATCAAAAGCCCTACTAATCGTGTATCGAATTTAGGTCATTTTGGACAGAGCACCGCAGTAGCTCCTCCAAATAGGGTTTATCCTCCTTCGCCTATGTCGCCAAGTGGTGGCTATAGCCGAAGCACCGCAGTACTTTCTCCGCACCAAGCACCGCTGTTTAGCCGTGAGCGGAATACTGCGACTCCTTTTCACACAGAGCTTTTCCGTCTGTATACGCTGCACCTCTTCGTGAAGGCAATAAAGCCTACGTTGAGTCTCCTGGGAATACAAAGCTTCATAGCAATTACGGTCGGAGCACCGGTGTGTTTCCCTCCGCAAGAGGTAATTCACCTCAATATACATCATCTCCTGGTAATCCAGGTAAGATATGTTTCCAAAATAGCTTGCCCAGTGGCATCTATTCAAGGGATAAATGAGAGGTCATACATTTAATGCCTCCCTTCTTGGCATTTCCCATGATACCTTTTTAGAGCTATAATTTTAATAGCTGTAAAAAAGTGTGATTTTGTGAAGTATCATTACTCCACAGTGCACCCCAGTGCATTACCTTGCACTACCTTGCACCGCAGTGCCACACCTCGCAGCACTATGCACATTAGTGTTGAAGGTCAAAACTTGCTGTGGCACCGCAGGCCTAACCCACATTGAGCACCAACAATGACACCCGGTGCATCCTGGTGACTAAAGCTCAATAAACTTGCAATTTTCTTGCTGTAGAACCCATGACACCTTATCCTTAGACACCACTCTTGGCTACCAAGGGGAATGAAAAGTCGAAAATTGCAAATATTTATTTCTTCAAGTACACCTGTCAGGGTACACCCCTGGCACCCAAGGGTACCCTAGTGTTTAAAGGCACTCAAAAACGCATTGTACATCACCACGTGCCAATTTAGGTCGGTGCACAACAATACACAACTGCCCCCATGAAATACCTTCCAATAAAAAAAAAATATATAAAAATTTTTTTTGTGGGGGGGGTAACACTCAAAATATATAATATTATATCTCAGATTTAATGATACCAAAGGAGGTAAATTAAAACATGAGCACCAAAGGCTGCCATTACTTCAAACTACATGCCTAATAGAAACCAGACCTAAGGATGTCACCTCATGCTCAGGAGTTCAACCATCTGCCGTCATAATTTTTAATTGAGCATCCTGTTCATCAAGTTATTCCTAGAGTGTACCCTAGGTGGATTTCTTTTTCAGACATCAAAAGATTATAAACTAATTGAGCTAGTAAAACTCTCCGGGATCGGTAGTCGTTTGTTCGTTCCTACCTATGGACATACACCATTTATTATTCATTACCCTTTCTGATGAATGGATAATATGGATAATAAGGAAGAAATGTTTAACTATGCAGAAGAAAGTGTACGATATTACAGAAAATTGTTTAGTTCAGTACATGTACATGTAAGCGAGTCATTTCACCCTAAATGAGAGAATATGTTAATACTCCTATATACCCACATCCACATATACCTTATAAACATCCTTCTGACGCACTCAACTTATTCTTTCTATATTGCCTTTAATTACCCTTTCCTAACTTTACAGGAGATCAATTACAATTTCACAATCCTTCCTTATCTCCGTCGCACCCGACCAGATACGCGGATTTACTTGAAAGTAACGAATTGAAATTATATTCTCCTTTTTCCTCGCAACTCACAAGATGCAGATGCCTTACTCAGATAAAATTACAGAAAGCCTTAATGTTGTCATATAGACGACTCTCTTTCTTATAATGTTTATACTTCTACGGACTTAGAGATATTACCGCACTCAAGGTATATTCTCCCTGTTAAGGTACAGTCCCACATTGGTGCTTCTCCTCCAGAAGATTTAGCACTCATTACTGAAAGCAAAAGTGATTTATCTTATTATCCTGAGTGAGTACACTTTTCTTTTGAAACTTATCTATCTTACACCTCCATATAAAGGCAACATTTTGTTAGAATTAGTAAATTTAGGCGCAGTATCGTTCACTTTTGACAATCAATGCCTACTTACTTACAGCCTCTCCGCTTCTTTTAAAACCACAGAACCATATCGACATTAACACAGTCACTGGAGGTGAGCTTCCTAAGGTCTTTTCCGATGCACAAATCGGGATAGTTTACAGAGAAATTTTAACTCTTCTGAATCACAGTAAGGATTCAAACAAATACGTTTTAAATAATCCTTCACAACTTGAAGACATGCTTCATTCTTAGTTTATAAAATATAGAAACACTATTGTTAGCAGATGTATCCAGTAGGATCTGCCCTTTAAAGAAAATTTTTTCTATTAAACTCATGAAGGCAGTTCCAGGACTTATGTTATTACCCAGTCCAATAAATTTACACCATAAGATACATGGATAGCCATAGACGAAAAAATGCGGTAGAAGACAGTCTATTGGAAGATACATAGAACCTAGTATTTCTCCTAATAATTCCCCTTTGCTTTTAATTCCTAAAATGAGCGGTGGATAAAATTGAGAGTATGGTGAATTACCGGAAGTTGAATTCATTCACAGTTCCGGACAGGTATCCGCTGCCTAATATTGCTGAATCCTTGTCCCTTATAGGGTCAGCACGCGTGTTCTCCACGATTGATTTGCTCTCAGGGTTTTCACACTTGGAATGCGAACCAACGTCTCGTCCCTACACTGCTTTCTCTACTACTAGAGGTCATTGGCAATTCCGCAATATGCCCCAAGGCACGCGGAATTCTCCGTCGATTTTTAGCCGTACAATGGAAATGGCACTCTACGGCTTGTTAGGAATTGTATGTTTACTTTTTATTGACGACATTCTCATTTTCAGTAAAGACATTCCTACACATTATACACATCTTACAAAGGTTTTTAATGCTTTAACTAACGCTCACCTAAAAATAAAGCTTGAAAAGTGTTCTTTCTTATATAAAAGTAGTGTCACTTTTTCACTTAGGTTTAAAAATCAATTGAGAAGGGGTTTATTCTCTCAGATCCAAGTCAAATTGGAAGCGAGATTAAAGATTTAAAATTCTCTCAGAATGTGTCGATGTCCGTTACCCTTGGTTTCTTTCATTTATTTATTTTCGCCTCACATGAATATCCCATTACTTCTTCCTGTGCAAGCCCTAACTCTCTCCTAAAAGAAGTAATATTCCATTTTCTTTGGCAAATTAGAGCAGCAGTCTGCTTATGAACTCTTTGAAGAAATTTTTCTTTTATAGTCCAGCACTCTTTCCTATTTCTGATTACTACTAAACCGTTTTCATTTTAAGCACAGATGCTTCTGATTTCGGTATAGGCGCTGTATTAGCTCAATTAGATGCAATGGAATAGAAAACATTTTAGCTTCACTTATCCAAAATGTTAAGTAAAGAGAATTCAACTATAATACGACGAAAAGGAAGCGTTGAGCTATTAGTGCACGCTTTTATAATATAATATTTTAGGACTATCATAATTTGGTTAATCCTTCTTAAAATTTACAACGATACTTCCGCAGTTATGTAAACACTTTCAGACATAAAACAGATTAGCTGATCGTTCTAGAAAAAGTGGAATCTTAAAATCAGTCTTTCAACCCAGAGATAAGTTCATTATCGAAGGTAAACTGAATTTATTTCCGGATTATCATTAGTCGTCACCTCAGTTCCATGACACTGGACACCTTTTCTTGCTTTCTAATAGAGATGATTACCTGAAAATCATTAAAACTTCTGCCCATTCGGTATTAATAAGAGTTTCAGAGATCGTCCAGAATGGACTTCTATAGCTCGTTGTTCATAATCTCTGTCCAATATTTTCGACACTAGTAAGTTTACACTTTTAACAGATGGATGTTAATTTTTCAGGAACAGCGTAATTGTCCTAGACTATCAGAACTTATCAATAACATTTGAAAAATTCTCCTAACCGGACAGCTGTGCTCCCATCTTATAGTCCATATAGGTTACTTTATTGGTTTCTTCTAAAATAAAACAATATCTGCTTGAAGGTATCCGATTCTCTCATATATACTGTTATATTTTTGAATCATAATACACTTTCTGCAGGACATCCAGGTGCCGAACGCACTGAATACCGTGTAAGAGAAAGATATACCTTGTCCTCGAAATTCTACTTTTATTTCTTTCTTCTGTAAACAATGTACTTCTTGTCTTGAAGTCAAAGGTTCCAAACCTCATCCAGTGCTATCAACTCTTATCCTTTACCTTACTATCCTTTCACTAGAGTAAACATATTATAAGATACCATAGGTTCCACTTCCAAAAATAGTAAAATATTATACAGATGCTAAATACATCGTCAGTTATTCATAAAGATGCGCTCACTAAGATTATTTAGTGAATATCCTCTGTAGCTTACTAGAGTGCTTAAAATGTTGTTGCACTGAAACTCTCTATAAATAAAGTCATCTAGCATTAATCCCGTTACCGGAAAATCCTCATCCGGAGACCGTGGGAGCCTGCCAAATTCATGTCAGAGAGTTTTTCAAAACTGAAGTTTGCAAATACGTGGATATTAAAAAATCGCACAAATCGCGTCAGACATCCTCATAAAGAGAGCAACTGTCATTGTGATAGGAAAGAGAAGAAAATAGAAGAGAATAAGGAAGAAGTGGTTCTATTAGGAGAACTTCATATCGACAATTATGAAAAATATATAACATTGCTTTTGCACAATTTCCTAAATATCTACTTATAACTTCATCTATATGGAAATACTCCTCATTTTCTGGTCATTTTTTATGTTTCGATAGGCTACCCTACGATCTCCTGACTATATGTTTCTCCCTTTTAGTTAACAAAAGACAGTCACTTTTAAAACGGTATCAATTTATATGAATTTATAACGCGGAAATGTGCTGAAAGAGCAGCCGCCACTCACGTGAATGTGGCTCGTCAGAAGTTTAGAAGGAAACAGTTAAGGAATCGCCCAAACAAGTCAACAATTCAAAGGCCTATACGTCCCTATACGTGTGGCGATTATGTCTATTTACTTGCTGTGAAACCTCCTCATTATCTCCGAAATTATTCAAGAAATGGGTCGGTCCTTACTTGGTTATTAATGTTCTTAAATTTAACTATCTTCTCAGATGTCTTGTTACAAATAAAGAATTTGAGTCTCATGTGGATAATTTAAAGATTCTTTCCCATGCCGATCGTTAAGACGGTGGACAACAATCTTTCGTCCAGTTGGAAATCTCTATGATCCTATATTTAGCGAAGTCCAACTTTGGCCCAGAAGTCGGTTCACGTGGTTTACCAACCCAGCTCCCCTAACCTCCGCCTGCTCCGACGCCTTCTGTCCACGCGGAGGGGGCCCTTCTCGGTACTCATTCAGACAACGATGATGATGACGAGTATGATCTGCAATTATAATAAGCCACCTCCTATACAAAGCTGTACAACAAACGATTCAGCCACGACATCAGTGCAACAACAAACAACTCGAGTACGCCACCTCAACCAGTGCACACAACAACTCATGAGTCAGCAAACGTACACAGGTGCCTACAAACGGCTATTCAGCCAGTACATAACAACAACCAATACCGTGAGGAAACAAACAACATTCAAAGAAGATTAACTCCATCTCCCCTGAACTCGTTACCTTTATTCCATACGGGACAGTCCTGTCTCCAAGACTCCTAGTTCATCCATAACTTCCCCCCCCATCAACAAAAAAAAAACCACCCCCCAAAAAAAAAGAAAGTTTTCCATCCATTCATCCTTTGGCACAACGATCCTAATTGGAAATGTTTTATATCCTATATTTAACACATTTTGTACTGAAGAAATATTTCTTTAGCTCTTCCCACAGCTTATCTCTCCCTTCTCTGCAATGCGCTAATTTGTCTGGTCAGAGTTTATGCATAGTTCTCGCCTCTCTTCTTTCTAGACGTTCTTCTACTCATAGTAGTGGTCCATCTTCTTCCCCAGACCAACAACAAGGTGTTAGATGTCCTAATAAGATATTATGAGAATACTACTAATATCCTAAATCTTCTCCCTTCTTCCAATGGAAGAAACTTTTATTAAGGTGAATGATAGAACGAATAGTAGATCCTTCCTACCGTCCTCATCCACAATTTAGAGGTCCTCCTGCAAATTCTCCAATGAGACTTCGCAGTCATGCGAGACGAATGTCACCTCCTCCATCAGTTAATCCTTATTCACCCTCTTTTCATTCAGTTGGACTCCCAATCCTAATGTGCATTCTAGATCTGTTTCAGACATATTTAGGCAGTTTCCTTTAGATGTGTCCAGAGTAGTACCTCCTGAATTACCCATTAAGTCAAGAGACATTAATTAACTCAAGAGATATTCCTCCTGAATTAACACCTAAGCTTCCACCTAAACTTCCTCATCTAAGCTTCCACCTTAAATTCAACTTAGTCACTACTACGTATTTCTACCCTACCATCCTCAAAGAATACCCTAGTGCGTTAACATTTACACTTTCATTCTACTCGCTATAACGGAGTTATTAATACTCCTCTTCTTTAATATTGGCTTAAGTGCACCAACATTACTGTCAATCCTACACCCAGTGGTACGGATCCTGCCAGCACTGTAGCTATACCAAAACAAAGAAATATAAATCATATCCACCATATACCAAATAAACAATACTATTATTACCCAAAGAACACACATAAATAAATAGTGTTCGTCTTCATATTTATTTGACGGATTATTCTGCTGAAGTAAGTATGAAATTGTAAATTATGTACATAGTTAGTCTTGGAGATCAAGCTACATCGTGTGTTCTACGCGCGATTCTGATTATATAGTAAGTAAGTCGAAACTTTCGGGTGCCTGCGCGCGTGATTTCGATCCTTTAGTATGTAAATTATACATAGTACATATTCTTTAAGTGTTACTTTCATCTTTTACATGTTTTGTATTCTTATACTTTTATATGTCTGTCTATGTACTATACCTAACTTTTTACCAAAATGAAGAAAATAAAATAAAAATGAAAAAGAATAGAAAATTGAAAAATATGAACCTAAGTGTTACAATTATAAGCCATTGTTGTTATGTATACGCTTTTTGTGTTATACATATACATATGGTTATGAACCTATACCCTTAATTTAATTAGTTATGTTCTCTCTTTTCAGATGTCAATGTTAACTATCCACCCTCATTCTCATTTAATCATGCTTTGCTTTTGCTTTGCCTTTTGTTTGTGTTTTCCATTTTCTAATTCTGAAACCGACAATGCTATTATGATTAACCCTGGACTTATCATGGATTTTGACAGCAATGTTAAATTCATTTCTGGTTACTTAGATCTACGAGTAGATCTAAGAAATTCTAGAGAGATTTATGATCAGTTATTAAGTTCAAAAAAGGATGTTAACAACTTATGCGAATCTTTCTTACCATTCTTCAGAAAGAAAATATATGCTTTTGAATCATCTTTTCCTGAAGCTAAAGAAGACCTATACTTGCGACCCTTTGAACTCCATTATTATTTTCCTTCCGTACTCCTACCAAAAAGAAGGACCTACACTAGACGCTTTAAACGTCAATCTTATATTTCTGTCTCATGTTGATGATGTTGGCAGTATAATTAGCTGTATATCAAGTCCTTTTGCCCTTACTAATAATTTTGAATATCTCTTAGTATTTATAACATTAAACTAATAAGTATATTAAAATTTACATACGCATTCTTCCTCTTCTCCTACATCCCGTAAGCGTCGTGGGTTGCTTGACGTTGGAGGAAAATTTCTTCGATCTTTATTTGGTACTGCTATGGATAAAGATGTTCAATCATTGCAGAAACAAATAGCCGTTCTGATCAATCAGAAAATTTAAATTCCTTCTATAAGGTTTAGAGACCAACTAAAATCAACACTATACCCTTTCTAACTGTATGACATAGTCTCATAGATGATTTGAGGAAATCAAAACACAAGAATCTTCAATTAGCCTTTTCTTTCAATGCTATAAATTTAATAGACTCTTATTTCTCTATTTAAATACATATATGCAAAATTTATAGAACTCAGAACAATATTTGTGGATGCGTACTGTGTAACCAAAAGACTAACTCTGGATAACTTATATTCCTTTTTTAAATGTGAAACCCTCTGATTCTTAAAGTTTACAAGTGACTCATTTGGTACTATTGGTCCCCCTTTTTGTCCAGAAGATTTATGAATTTCTGATCTTCATCAACGCTGACAACTACTAGGGTTTGGATACTGTTCCCTTATAGTATGTCACTATAATACCTTTTGTGATCATACGTTTTGATAACGCTGATATCGCATATTCCTTTTCCCACCCGACTAAACCCTGGGCATTCCCTATCGTGTTTAAAGCCCAAAAAATATTAAGTATATTCTTCGCTAATAAAGAAATTATGAAATATAGTTATATGTCTAATGTGCAATTTTCACACTGTTTACATGTATTAAATAATTCCATATGTCCTATGTTTCAATCCCTTAGTTCGTTTACTTCTCCTTCATGTGAACTTTTTCTTTATACTAATAATACCTTCATGGATTTAAAGCATGACACTCCCTTACATTGTAATCATGAATACCATCTAACCAAAGAACCATATTCCATTTCGGCTCATTCTAAAATAATCATTTCTCTTAATGACCCAGTAGATGCACAATTAAATTGCTTACATCCATTAGTTAAAACAACCCTTGCTGTATCTAATATTTATATACTGAATCAAGGATGTACATTAACAACTAACCAATACCATTTTATAAATCCTTCCCATGTATTAAAATCGTTAAAATTAATCAATTCTTCTATATTAGATGTCCCTGTAATTTTTTCATTTTTAAATCATTCCTTCACTCAAACTCCTTATTTTATTAAATCTTCCAAAATAGTTTGGGACAGTCAATTAGATTATATTAACTCATCGTTGAACCATCATGCTTCAATATTTAATTATTTACCCACTGTTTCTTACGTTTCTAGTTCATTTGTTACTGTGTTTTTCATAATTGCATGTATATTATTCGTAATTATATTTAAACGGTTAAATTATACAAAAGCTAGTAACGTAGGAACTAATGATCCTTCAACTAACTTCACGGCTCTCACCTTACGTCCTTCATTAGACTTAAACCCTAGACACGAGCCTTCTATCATTCATTTACGACCTAGACAATTACGTACAATAGACTTTGATGACAACCATCCTGACTTATAAGATTCTCCTCCTCATCTCATTCCCCTTGCTCAAAGACCTTGATCTGGTGTGATTCGTCTTCTTGATGTGGAATATGGGATTCCTAGAAAGCAACAGAATGTTTGATGATTGGAACAAAACTTTCAATTGCCATTGAGTGAACAATTACTCTAAATAGGGGGCTCTATATAAGACTATTGCTCTCTTACATATATATAATACAGGTGCGGTCTATGACGTCACCGATATAACGAGTGCCAATCATAAAATTAGAAATAAAATACATTTAGCCATCGAGGCAAAGTGCTTTCAAAGACAGGAGTCTTGTGAGAAACTTCAGTGACACTACAAGTGCAATCAATTTTAATTAATGTTTTATATTTTTATTTATTACAGCACATTGTACAACATTCAATTTAATATATATGTGTAAGATTGATCAAACATAGTGACATTAAATTGACATTAATGTTTTATACTCAAATTTGCTACGAAATTGTTTTGTTATTTTTGCCGTTATTAAGCCAAATTGCTGGACTTGCATTTCCGCTTCAAGAACGGTAAGAAATATGAAATCAACTGACATTTATTATAGTAATATAGTAATATAGTAATAGTATAGTGGTAATAATGCATGTACTAATATACTATAAGTATGAATATATATGATATAGGATAGTATATTATCATTATATATGAGTATATAATATATATATATATAATATGGATATTATTATATTATGATATAAAGTATATAAATATATATATATATAAGTATATAAGGTTATTACTATATATATATAATATAGAGTTTATTTATATCTGTATAATTGCCTGTTTACACGGTGGAATTATTGTTATTTAGATGTACAGCTACGATATGTTCCATTCCACAAGATCTTCTTTCGTTTTTTAGTTGATTAGAGTAGTTTTAGGTGATTATTTGGCTCAAATCAAATCTGTCTCATTTATTCATTTAGTAGAAATGCTTACTCTGATTCAATCCTGTTCTGACGTAATATTAAGATATTAAAGTTAAAAGACTGCTACGCCGGATTTTATTCCCACTTTAAATGATAACGCATTAGAACGTTTTAGACTAAATACTACCACTACTACTAAGTAAATTCTTAGTTAGTAAATAGACCTCTTTGTATACATAAATGTGTATATTAATATATATAGGTTACTGATATAGTATATAATATTAGAGTATTAGCTCTAATATATAATTAGTAGCAGTAGTATATAATTATATATATAGTATTAGATATTATTTATATATATATATAGTATAATTTTTTTTATTATATATTGAAAACCGTGTCCGATTTACAATTTTTTTGTAATCTTCTCTTCTGATATAAACACGTTAATTATACTACATTTTAATATTTTTGCAAAATTATTAATACTATGGGTGAGAGGAAAAGTATTTTTCTTAAATACACAATTTTCTAAATGAATGTATATTTAAAAATGTCAGCAATTCTCATTACCGTTTTCTATTATATGTTATATCCTCTGTTAACTAACCTTCTGGGTAATATCATATCTCTAAATTATATTTCTCGTTGAATAATATCCTATATAATGTATTATTTATTATAGTTTTCAATCATATTATAACTCAATACAATATTTTCAGTGGGTTATGTGGTGTATTGCAATTAAAAAATATAGCCAGGATTATCAAAAAAGAATCTACTCCTGCACGAGCTTTCGCATTAAGTATTTCAACCAATGGTTTAACACTTTAGAATAATCTGTGCACCCAAACAAGATGCAACTTTTAAATAATGACCTCATCATTGTGTTATATAATAAGAATAACAATAACTTACAAATTATTCAGTTTCGTCAATTCAAAACGAACTATAACAACTCTCCTGCACTTTGGTCGAAATCCTGTCCTCCTCCTCTCAAGAGACCAGAACACACATTGACTCAAATTTGGGGACCACGTATAACCCAATAAACACTGCTCATTTCAATACTGGTACAAAATCCGCTCCAGCTTCCGACTCGTTCCAAGATGCTCCGTTCTCCAGACGTTGAATCGACCAATGATCCGGCTGCTGTTGCCAACTCGATCTCAATTTCCAGTTTCAGCTCCAAACTCAGCCTTGGCTCAGCCCCTAAAATGCATAAATATTCAATGATAAAAAAATGATATAAAAAGAATTTTCTGTGTGCAGAGCAGACGATAGCTATCTGGCGAAATAATTCTTGAATTAGTATTTGTCTAGGTCTTACCGCCTTTGGATGCGGGTTTCCTCTTAACTTCTTAATATCTTCCGCTTAGATTAGCACACTGTTCTTTTTATAGCAACTGAACGGCTTGTGTGTTTTCCCATATATATTCTATTATCGCTTTCGAGTTCATCTCAGGTCATTTTCGTATGTTTTCTTCTTCTCACAATTCGTTCCAAGCAATCTGACTATTTCTAAAATTTCTACTCAACCTACTTTCATTTATAATTATAGTTGGTTTATACCCTCCGATATTATATCTTCCCCCCTAAGTTTATCCCCACAAACTGATTTGAAAGAATTAAACCCCGAAAATACCAATAATAAGTTAAATTTTTACCCCCAAAATAATACTTACGAAATCTCAGCTTAAATATAAAAAGGGCTATAAAGTAAAGGCAAATATCCATAAGTAGCTGAGTAAATTTTCCCTGTCTTCCTTTTTCTTTTTGTACCGTATTATACTGCCTCATGCAGCCACTTCCTATGAATTCTTTCATGATCTTTTGTACATATCCTCCCTCTCTTTTTCCCTCTCCCTCAATTTCTCAATCTCCAACTCCATCTATTGCAAAATTTCTAACAAAAATAAAAACGATAATCAAGGCACGTTCCACATCCTACGGAAGCCACCAGTGAAACCGTGCCGAATACCAATTGACTCCTCTGTAGAATAGGTGAAAGACACATTTGACACATTTAAATTTAAATATAAGATGGAAGAGAAAAGAAATAACTATTATTTTCTTAAAAATTTGGAAATATTTTTATTTTAAAATGCACAATTCTCAATCTTCAATTAGTAACCTCTGTTTTAACAACCCTTTCGTAAACTATCCTGAAAATACGATTATAAATCCAAATAGTAAGGAAAAGTTTCACTTATTTTATACTCAAACAAATCTCAGATAGCAATAAAAAAACTCAATTATCAAAAAAAAGAATCTACTCCTCACGAGCTTTCGCATAATATTCCAACAATGCTTTAACACTTTTGACTAATCTGTGCACCCATACAAGATGCAAATTTTAAAATAATGATCACATAAATCATAAGGAATAAAATAACTTACAAATTTTTAGTTTCAATCGGAGAACCAACTATATCAACTCTTGCCCGAATCCTGGGACCTGCCTGCGCTCGTCAGAGTTGTACGTTAGAACACATGATCTCATGACACGAGAAAACCAATAACACTGCGTCACTTTTCAATTTACTGGTTCAGAAATCCGCTCCAGCCTTCCGACTCGTCCAAATGCTCCGTCTGTCTATATGCTGTCTGTTGAAGTAGAGCGGCGGGTTATGTGTATCCGACTGTGTTTCAACTCTATCTCAAATTCCAATCAGTTTCAAGCCATTCTGTGTAGCCCAAAATGCAAAATATGGTGGGGTTTTATACGATTAAAACCAATCTTTAAATTCTGTGCACAAATAAGATAAGTAAAGATTCTCATTAAATATTCTACTTACCGCTTGATGCGGGCTTTCCCTTAATTCTAATCTTCCGTATTACACACTTATAGCAACTTGTAACCTTTCTCAATATATTTCTTCTTCCAATTAACAAGTTTAACCTCCTTCATATGTATCTTTCAGCTTTCACAATACGTTCCAAGCAATCTGACTGATTTCTTAAGAATGTGACTCGTAACCTACTTTCAGGTAACGAGTAAAGGAAACAAATATGTACTAGTAGGGATAGATATATATATTTACTAATAGTATATATATATTATGAGTAATATATATATTATATATACATATTATATATATATTATTTTATTAGTTTTACTATAAATATATTTATGAAGTATATATGATATATATATAAAATAATGATATACTACTATAATAGTATTATATATATATATATAATATTAGTATTATATATATATTGATATATATATATATAATAGTTAGGTATATTATAATATATATATATAATATAGGGGAATATATATATCTATAGTAGAGATATACATACTATATATACGTATATACTATAATGCAAGGATACGTATATAGAGTTAATATATGTATTACTATCGTGTATATAATTATTAAAGATTCATAATACTTAACTATATATAGGGCAAGCAGATGTCATTTTTTTGGCATCCGCGGGATGCGGATGTTTGATTTTATTATTCGGTAGAATATGTTTGATGCGTAGTTGAGTATATATGTTAGTTAGATAGGATATATATACTGACATATATATATATAATATATATAATAAGTATAGTAGTATATATATAGTATATATTATATAGATATATATATGGGTATATAGATATATTATATATATTATATATATATAAGATATATATAGGATATATATAGTCTCGGTGGCGCAGTGGGCTGAGTGGTGCGTCTGCCCTTAGGGTCGTGAGTTCGAGTCCTCGTAAAACGGGATTTGTACTTTCGACTAGACCAGGACGGACACCGAAAAGATTGCCGTTTGAAGGAGATTTTTCTGTAATCATTTACATTACGGCATAGCTTTGAGTCTAGTCTTCCTCTACCCTCACTCACTCATCCATAGCCAACACATTCAACGGTACACTTTAATACACATACAAACACCTACATTCCGATTCGCTCACGCAGCAGAGGTCTGTTGAGTCCAGAAGCCTAGCCGATGCCCACCGATGCTGGAATATCTTGACTTGGTTCAGACTGAGGCGTGGGTCACTTTCACCCTGGATAACTGTGCCCTTTTCCACTTTGTAGCCCCACTGGTCGAAAAACAAAAATAGTTAAACCCTTCCCCGATGTCGGGGTAGAAATAAAAAAACTATATATATATAAAATATACTATATAGTAGTTTTATATATACTATATATATACTAGTATAATATATACATAATTATAGGTAATATATAATAGTATATATATAATATATATATATAGGTTAAGTAGTATATATATCGAGTTTTAGCCACAATCATATTAATATAATGTTACTAGGGTACGGGACTGGAACCTAACTCGCAAATGCACCCCACCAACCTCTTTCCCCAATTTCCTGGATAGATGAGAGAGATTTTACAATGATAGATTACATTTTGAAATTAGCAAAAATTTTCAGGTTATGATAAAGGTTGAATTTTATATAATTCGTTATTTTTCAAATAAGATTTAACCAAGCTTTTATAAATACTCTCGAACTGGGTGGGTGGAACATGGAACACTAGTTGAGGACAGGCCAAGTATTTTCTTGAAAGTTTACTCAAGCGTGGGAGTAGTAACAATCCATCGTTAACTTTCCACCAACTGATTGGATCTGAGGGGGTGCGATTTTGAAGTCTGAATTGGTTTCCCTTTGAGATAGTGAATAATCTCACATGCATCTTGGTAGCATGCGTGTTCGCGAGTCGACGTACTGGACGTTTAGAAATTTTTGAGAAATCCCACTTGGGACTTCAAGGCATAATACCGGACTCGATAAAAGATTAGAATATCTTTCTGAGATAGCAGCTAATATGAATAGAAAAAAATAGAATAGTAATCGATTGAGATAATGAAAAAAAATAGATTAATCACACTCATCTACAATCATTCACGAATCGGCTTTCCAAACGTTGAAAAAGTGATGGATGGTGCGCGCCCGAAACGAGTAATAAATTGATCCCAATGTAAATATTATCTCGTAGAAGCTAGCTCGTTGGCGTGCGAGAACATCCCGACACTCACTAGCATACACGTATATTATATTCTCAACCCCTTTTCATAAACAACTCTGTATAGCGATGTGAAAAGAATTAAAAATAACTCTCGGGCCAAAAGAAACAAAGGTAGGAGTATGACGTTAGTCTGTAACGATATTGTATGAAATATGAACCCCCCCAAAGAAGATAAGGATAGTTGAATATTATATTTTACATATGAGAAGTTTATGTATACCACAAAAGCACACTAAGGGCACGCACTACAACGTTTAGTGATACATAATATAACTTGAGTGCTAACACATATACGGGTGATATATAGCTTGTAACCGTAGAATTGACCCAGTTTTTCACACCGAGTTAGTTGTGACTGGAGATTCAACGCCTACAAGGCTTATTATCAAATGCATTACTGTTATCAAAAGAAATAGTAATAGACATGGAGCGCTCAGTGAGATGGCTCTCTGGAGGGGTATTGAGCGCAGAAGTATACATCGGAGAATTCCTACATTTCCTGGAGGGTATAGGATGCGGCAGCTATATGAATCGTATAAAGTAACGAATTGGAGAACGACTGTTAGACTGAGTGTGGGTCCTCACTCTTTGCGAGAGATGCCGTCGCGAGAATACGTGTGATGGCACCGAGAGAGGCAGTACGAGTTTACGTGCCAGGGCGACTGATACGCTCGATACAGCAAGAGCCTCCACCTTATGAAGTGGGGAAGACACCACCGAACAGCTGCGCTTGGTTTTATCTCGTCAGACCAGATGGTCGAATCTGTCACAATTTCAAAAAAGATAAAAGTCCATAATCGGTCCAGTGCGGGAATCTGTATTAAATTCCCATCAGTTTCCGAAGCTCTTTTAAAGCTAGCTACTTCCATGCTGTTTACAGTATTCTTATATGTTCATAAGAAGATCCCTCCGCATCGTATGCGATAATTTGTTCCTAACCCTAAGAGTGTTTGAATATCCCGGAGGTAGCCGCCGTTTATGAGCGCGGTGGGAGCTCTTATGTGTATAAAGAGATGTATTCCAGGTGACGGGTTCTGTCAGGGAGAAAAAGACGCAGCAAACCTGGTCTGCTGTGAGTCGTGAGGTCGTTGCAGCCGAAAATCAGCAAACCGAGTTAGGCGCTCACACCCCGGTTCAGCACAGAGTGACGCCAGAGCCCCCTCCGTAAGGAAGGGTGTCATTTTTAGGTCGGTACATCATCGAGTTTAAAATGAAGTGCGGTAAAAAAAATAAAAAAAAAAAGAAGAAAGAGCAAAAAAAGAAAAAAAGAAGAAAACCGCCTTGCAGTCTTCCTTCGTTAGGACGCTTTGAAGTGCCGTGTTGTTATTATCGCGTAGTTATCCTCGATCCCAAGAGGCGTAGTTTCCCAGGAGCCCACCATAGGACCTCTATCCACAATGAGAGCGATCGCTGACTTATATAATTGTATGCGTTGATAGATAGTGAGTAGTGAATATATTATATACGAATAAGTAGGAGATGTGCGAGATTTACTATATTAGATATGACAATATATAAATTAAGAGAATGTTTACTGTAATATATTTATTAGTATATAATAAGAGTATATATATTTAGTCGTGAGTAGATATAGATACATAAGACGAACATGGTTATATATCATACTTTAGATAAGAAGGCAAATGAATATTTCTTATAAGTATAGATAATTAGTATAGTAGCTAATAATATAGAAATAATTATATATAGTTATGATCAATAGGATAGCGGACTGAAATGATCCAAGAGCGAGGCGGATTGGGGAATGATGGATTGGAAGTTGTGTGTAAATGAAGCCGTTAGATGGAGCTTGGTCTTTTGTGGAGGGCCAAGGATGTCGGCGAGGAACAGCTCAAATTATGAAGTAGCCTCTGTATATGAATGTAAGGGAGAAAAGGGAACGTAGAAATTATTAGTGGGTGAACTAATATTGATGAGGGTCCATGCGAATTGAGAAGGTTGGAATATGCGTTATTGTCGATTTGTCATGAAGAGTACGGGTGAGTGGAGGTTTTGACTGAGGATAACATTAACTGAATTAGTGCAAGATACAGGGCTGTGGAGGAGTATAAAATGTAGTGATCAAGACTTTCAGCATTTGAATACAATTGGAATTGCCATGATTTGTAGAGAAAATGATCAGAAGCTTCAGATGAAGATCAAAATAATATATAGAGTGAGGTTTTTACAGTAGTTCACCAATCATTGGCGTGCAGAGAGATAGTACTATCACTGTTATAGGAAGGTGAATTGTGCCAATGATATGAAGAGTTCGATTTAAAAAGTTCGGGTGCTATGAATTCGTCCCATCAAAATGGCGAATCAGACAAAGTTAAAACAGTATTATCGCGAGGGGCAAGACCGAGAAATAGCAATGGCGGAAAACTCATGCGGTGGAAGAATAAATGCGGATGCGATCAATTTAATTAGGATGTGCGGATGCCTCCGGCGGATGCGGAGTACCGTGCTGATTCAATCTATCGGTGAATATTGAGTATAATAATAGGTAATAAATGAGACTAACGATAAGTTGTTTAGCTCTCATGTTATGCACAATTTGTATATGATGGGGTAAAAAGGAATTCTGAATGAGTTATAGTGCAGGAAATGATGTAGAATTAATGTGAGAATGAGATGATGAGGTGCTACTAACCCTATTATAATGGAGTTTGATTCAGTATATTAGCGAATCGAAAGAGAGTTTAGAATTGATAGAAGAGATTGCAGCAGGGTTATTAAAGGAGGGGTGGAAAGTTAAAACGATAAGAGTGAAATGTAGTGTGATGAACACCGCAGAGGGAAGGAGGAATGGTGAGCAGCGGAAGCAAGTGCAATGGTAAAATTTGAGGGTAGGGATTGAGAATGTGAAACGGAGAGGCAGAGGGAGTAGGAAAGTGGAAGCTAGGAAGTGGCGTCGGCAAGGTAAATGCGGTGAATGTGAAAGGGACAAGCCGGAGCGGAGAAGCTTACAAGAGGTATTGGTGTTTACCTGGTATGGAAGGTAACCGTAGACTGTTAGTAATAAAAATAAGATCTTAAAAGTTCATGGCAGTAAGACAAGCGGAGGCATCTAGTGAAAAGGAAAAAAGGATATAACGTATAAGATTGTGGGGAAGATAAAGGGTAAATGAGATAAGAACATGAAAGGGTGTAAAGGGTATGGCACGGGGAAAGCTATATAATGGAATGTAGAGTCGTGGATGTGAAGCGAGGAGAGGGAGAGGTGTGTTGAAAACCACCGGCGGGAGACCGAAGAGAAATGGGAGGAGTATAGCGCGACAAGCTGAGGAGTAGAAAAAAAAGGTGAGGGGGTGCAGAGCCTATGGCAGAAAAAGTACAGAATGATGAAGAGAAGCAGGGTGTGGGAGGGCAGTGGGGCCCACCGGTGCAAGGATGAACCCTACAGTGTGAATGAGTTTACACATTAGGAGGGCCGTGAGCCGTATAGGGTCCCATAAAGCTGGGAATGTGTCGCGGTACATAACGTTGATAACTCACCTAATAAGCTTAACCTCCCAGAGGTTGATGCGAAGATAGACTGAGCGCCTTTGCGTCGACAGCAGACGCCCGACTGGTCGGCGGAGATCTCATGTTGCCGGGTTGAGCCGTGCTCGCCTCGTTACGCCCAATCGGGGGAAAATAAGGAGGAAGAAAGAAAGAAAGAAAAATAAGAATATAAGATAAATATAAGAACTTTATCGATAATAAAGAAGCGAAAAGACTGCTATACTATTACTGAAAGAGTACTTATTCATATAACAATATATAAAGATACCTAAAGAAAAAACAATAAGGCTAAGGTAATTAAATTAACAAAATATAATAAACGTATATAGATGTAGTTTAGTATATTTATATATAATATAATATATAATTAATTATTATTAATGCCATGAATACAAGAACCAATGAAAATTTGAAATATTTCGGAAGTTATAATAAGTTACTTAATTAAATAAATACATTTAAATATCTATTAACAATTATATTTATTCCTTATCCGATTTCCTTTGGTATCTCAAATATCGAATAATTTATGTCAATAAACTTGGAAAACTTCTTATTATGCCAAAACTTGGAATTTAAATCATAATAAATACTCAAAAAATTGAATTTGAATTATGTTCTGATGTTATTTCATATTTAATAATAATAAATATCTTAAGAATGGCAGTATCAATATTAACTCCTTATTCCTGAGAAGGTTTGTCTTTCCAAATTAATCATAAATTAAATATCGATGTATGCGATTAAATCACCTTCCATGAATATTATAGTAGTTGTTTAATTTTTAAACTGAATTATTAATCATATTGCAGGATTTTAGCATGAGTATGTGTAATATATTTGCTCAATCTATATACAAAAATTCCTAGTAATGTGAAATAAAATATATTTATTTATCCTTAGTTAGTAACCTCCTTCATTATAATATAGATAAATAGCATGAGTTTAAAAATCGCCCATGAAACCCCGGTTTATGCCACCATTTTTCCTTCGGCGGGGCCTGACAACCTAGATAAAGTCGTTTATAAATATTTCTGCGCGTCGGTGCCGAGCCCCTGCTCTCTATTCGCCACACCATTGTGATCAATGATCACCTATTAAATATATTATGTTTGCGCAATTAAGTAAAACTCAATCATGTGACTTTATTTCACTAACTGATCAATTTGAATTCTTTAACATAACTCTATACCTTCCCCGTCCACTAGATGCCGATTAACAAACAAGGAGAACCCAGAGGATTTAATACAGGACAGTCGATTTCGCTGTGAATGCAGGAGTTCATCCAGCCAGAATTCTTCTATAACTTTGAGAGAAGTACCGGCATATCACGAGAAGGGGCAATGTTTCGGTACTACAGCGATCGTAGTGGCATTTCACCGTGTGAGAGAGAAGCGCTAGAGAGAGGTAGAAAGAAAAAACGGATATTTCAAAGACCGGTATTGGGGCACCCAAAAGTAAGAAAATACGGAGGAAGAAAGTCACATCGCTCTGCCTTAGAGGAGGTTGGTAAATTATCTTCTTTTAAGTCCCTGACAACACACAGGCACGAAACATATAGGTACCCGCTGCGCGGTACTACATGTGAAAGGTGTTCCAATGTGGAACATGTTGCTACACTCACGTCCGCGAGCGCGCTCTAGGTTATAAGAGTCTTTCCATAAAGAATACCAAGCGTGACGACATGGAACTTTTAAGAGTTGAGCTAGACAGTTGCCCCAGAGAACGAGCGACTCCTATTCAGGATGGAAATATTTTTCAACATAGGGAAATGAATATAAGGACAGATACAAAAAAATCAGATTACTAGAATTTTATAAAACAGTGTTAGGCCAATTGAGTGCGAAAGCCATAGTTCGTAGTAAAACTCATGGGGCCGGTCCGCTGGTGTTCAACGTGTGGAAATGGATAATCAACTGAGAAATAAAAAAACAGATGAGAGATATATAGAGAGATAACTAAACAAACCAGCGATTTTAAAATTATTATTTTAGTCCAGACGAAATATAATACCTTCGGCCAGAATATTTTGGATCAGATTATATAGATAAAAATATACTGTAAATCTTAGAATGTTAAGATATTCCTGGTAATATCAAAAACAGGGAAGTCCTAATCAGACTATTAGCAACACATAAGTACCCAAAATACGAAAATCTACTAAGACGAGCTCATAAATAAACGTATCAAGTTTCCCATAAAATATGAGTATACTAATATGATAATAGGTCTTAACAGAGTCCCTGAAATATACCATAAAATATATATAAATTAGATATACAGATTCAAAAATATTATATATAAAAAGTATACCTCCAACAATCACCTATAGCACGAAATGAAGATTTTGATCATACAAACTAACCAAGTTAAATACTAGTTAATAATATAATAAAATATAAATAAAATATAAATTATAGTATATAATAATTAAATTAAATATATAAATAATATATATCATAATATAATAATAACTAATATATATGAAATTAGATAATATTATATATATATAATAGAATATATATAAATTAAAATTAATAATATAATTTAAAATTAAAAAACTTAATAATATGACAAAAATATATAAAAACCAGTATTTGAAGCATAAAAATTTAAATAAGAGAAAAATACTCTTCAAGTATTTGATACACATGAAACTGTGGGAATTAGAAATTACTGCCCAACTAAATTCATCAAAAGTCATGATTTAAAAACCACTCTATTAATGGTGATATTAAATGATCCAAAAATATTTATCAAAAACTGAGAATAACTAATAGAGGGAGTAAAAAAATTAAGAAAAAAGAAGGAAATAACAGAACTATAAAAATATGAAGTCAAATTACAGAGCTTAATAAATAGGAGCAGGAAACAGACATAAGAGAAATATATAGATCATAAACAGAACTAAGAAAGTGAGGACGAATATCATAACTATGAAAAAAACAGTCAACAGAACTTAAGAAATAAGCAGTGAACATAATATGAAGAAAAGAATACTAGAAAATTAATAGAATAACAAATGAATATAAGTAAATAGAGATTAATAGCAATAAAGTTAAAACAGATACTAAGAAATAAGAAGCTAAGTTAATACCAAAATAAAAGAAAATTAGAACAGAATTAATGCCACGATTGTCTGCTAATAATAAATCAAATAAGTAACAGAAATAAAGCAATAATAATAATAGTAAACAAGCATGCCTACAATTAATTTCGTAATTTCAATTCAAAAACTTATTCACCACCAACAACCAACAAAACTAATAAACACCGAAAATACATGAACACACGCTGATCTATTGATTCTATTATGAAGATATTAAAAACATTATTAAAAAGAAAAAAATGTTTATTCTTTAAACTGTTAACGAGTTAATGATTTATCAAGAATCCTTAGCTCAAGAGATAATACTTGTCACCTGTATGAAACAATGTATCAAAAAGTAGAATTTAAAAATAAAAATCTCCCCAAAGAAATAATGCAACTTATTTGTGCCCAGTGAAACAAATTTCCAAATGTTAATAATTTTAAACTACCAAATATTATTACATCTTAATCTCATACTACTTTCCATTCAGAGTAACGCAATATAAACTAAGAAGAACGTTTATAATCTTATCCCCTAATTAAATTATTAACACCAAAAGATTTTAAGTACCATCATATTTTTATCGCTTTATTATGAGAATAATCCGATATCGAGAAACGGCGTTTACTAATTTCATATTAAGTCACATATATTTAATAATTTTATGTTGTTGTCTAAATGTTCTCGCAATTTCACACTATTCAATAACAGTCAATTACGTCATCTGAGTTTACGAATACGCGTCATCGCTCAAAGAAAAAGCTAGAAAAATTTTTGAAGAACTTTTTGTTAATCAAAAAATTCAGGCAAGACTCAAAATTTCTAATAACTCTGTATGTAATTTACAGTTTTAAATTTAGTGTTAACTGTTGTCTACATAATGAACTTAAAACAGTAACTTTATTTAAAAACTATACATTATGAAACAATCTAATTAACAAATTAATAAGATTCAATAAAAGCATAATAGCCCTATTAATAAATAATATCAAACATAATATAAAAAATATAAATAAATAATTAAACCAATAAAAAACTTTTTAAGCTCAAAACCATACATCCCCAAACTTTACACTTAAAGTATTCTAAGAAGACAATACCAAAGATAAAATCTTTCTTCCAACAACTACTACAAAGAGTCCACAAGTCCACAACCATTCATATTATTGATGGGAAAACTAAAGAATGTTGTTTCCTATCCAGGTACGACTAAGTTATCATTTTATAAACTTATCCCCCAATCCCTCACAAATTAGAAATCTAACCTAAACTTTAGACAATTTTATTTTTTTTTGTAATGGGAATATACAAATACTAATATAAATTACTAAGAAAAGTTACAACTGTTTGCATCAATAGTTCAGTTAGGTTTCATTCTTCTTATCAACTTAATATACTTCAACTCTCTAAACGCATACTTCTAATAATAAATAAGAAAAAAATAATAAAATAATAATAAATAAATTAATAAATTAATAAATAAATAATATATAAAAAATTAATAATTAATTAAATAATAATATAAATAATATAAATAATAATAATAATAAATATATAAATAATAAATAATAAATAAATAATAATAATATAAAATAATAAAAAAATAATAAACAATAATAATAAATAATACATAATTTGTGATCAACATTTCCACACGGAAATACCAATTCAATCAATAATGAAAAAAATTATTACAAAGATGCATTTATATAACATAAAAGATAGCATAATATAGAAAATTACTTTAATTGAAACAATTAATATAAAACAAATAAACTGCAAAGGAATTAATTTACAAAGCCCAAGCAGCAAAAGACTCTGCCATGTCTGGGTCTTCCTCGGTTTCTTTCTTCTTACGAGCTGGTTGAGCAGGAGTGGCAGTTGGCACCTCAGGAAGATCGGCTGAAACTTCACCAGTTTCAAGGAGCTTTTCATCAAGGGCCTCTTGTTCTAATTCTTCAAGTTCAGCCATAAGTTCATCCTATAAAGAAACAAAGATAGATGTAAATATTTAAATAGAATAAATAGATAACCTAAATGTAAAATGTAATTATGTAAAAGATATAGGGGGCCTAATCTTATGAGTCTCTAACAACTATACCGACTTTCAAAACTGAACACTTAAAATAAACTGCTTTAAAAGAACAATGCTTAAAGACTAGATTCACAGACTTGGGGTCCGAAAGAATTGTAAATTTTTTCCACATAAAAGCAAAAGGAAAACAATGCCGCAGATACTGCACCAAAAACGGAATATTAAAATATCGCTGTTACTCCGAGACTGTTTATTTGAAACAATATAGAATATTTTTCCATCAGAAAATGGCAGTAAACTGAGGAAAAGTACTGTCACATGTCTGCCAAAACTGGAGCTTAAAAAAATGAACTACCTATAATAGAAAAAAAATGAGAAAAGGTAGTTCTTATTCCCTTTCTATAGGTCATACCAGGCTAACCCATCCTCAGAAAACAATCCTAAATGTGAGACATAAAAAACTCACTCACAATGTAAGATATATGTATCTATCCCCAAACGAACCGCTAATAACCAGAACATAGAATGCAAAAAAAAAAAAATTAATTTTTGTAGATTATCATACTTAACAGGTCACAATGCAAAGTGGTACTATTGCAGACCATGCTAATACTCACATTACTATAAACGATGCAGCTTATACAACATAACATCCTTTCCATCGCTTATATTACTCAGGAATAATTTGTTATTTACTTCTGTAAAGCTTATTACAAAGAAAAATCCAATCGTTCTAGATTATGTCCATTGCGATGGAGCTATTTTTCATTTAACTGTAGAATTTTTGTACAATGCGAGCGAAGTTTTAGCCTCTGAAGACTTGAAAGTCATTTAGCCCATGAACCTTATACATCCATTATTGTCAGAAAATTTTTTTTCGCTTGACTATATTTGACTACCAAATCGAAAGTAGTAAATCTCGGATAAATAATAAGTTTGATGGCATACTACTACTACTATATATAAGTAAATTATCCATTATATTTGTCAAGATGAATTACTGTATGTTCAGCATATGTATATATAAGAATTTCAAACAAAAGGGTAGAAAAGGGTAAGCAACCATAGTTAAATGGCTACAAACCAAAACTCAGGTATATAATAATATTGTTTTGTAACATTATCCATGATAAAGTGAGTGAGAGGTACTATTAACTAGAAATTATTCTTATTATAGTTTCAAGAAACCCCTGCACTTCCGAATAAGAAATTTTCATAATGCAAATGTTAATAAGTTCTCTACGCATAGCATTACTATTACCAGCAGAGGTGATAAGAAAAAACAAACTATGTGTCACGTAGTTTGCAGACAACGTACGCAGATCTAATTTGAAAAATATTTAGAGATTGAATCTCCTTCTTTAGGGTTCGCAAGGCGTCCTCCCACCACATATAAACTCCTCCTTCAAAACATAACTCCAAAGCTCTCCTAAATATAACTAACTTTAAATAAAGAAGAGGGCGTAACAAAATCATGTATACCACAACATCACAACCACAAATAAAAAATGATTGCTTGACTAAAATAACAAAGAAATTAATGTTAGAAATAGTTTTGTGGCGTTATTGGCAGAAGCTGCTGTGATCACCTATTTTTCATGTTTCCTGGCTACTTTAAAAAATTACTAAACAATTGTTCAGATTATGACAAATATCCCATATTGTTTTTTAACCTATTTTCCTGCTATTCTACCTATAGACCCCGGCACTTCTAATCTCTAATTATCACGACATACCAACTTATGCCTATCTTTTAAAGGAAATCCTTTTTGGAATACCTAACATTAGCAAACTGAAAATCCCATTATAAAAAATATAATTTTCTGATTTATAAAGTTCGTTATTTTTTTATTTAAGTTTTATTCTTACTCCTCTTCATATCAACACTCTTGTCCGAAAGTCAACTAGGATATTTTGGAAATGGCTTCCTGAACTATAATCATCTCTAGCAACATCTTGTTTGTTTTCATCTCTCAAAGAACAATGTCATCCCCTCATGTACATATTGGACTTTATTCAACATACACCGCTAATTAAGCTATTGACGATTAATGCAAACAATCCAAATTACTTATTCGCCTTCAAATACATTATAATAATTACTACATACGTTAATTGCTAAGAAAATGTTATATATATAAAAGCAAAAATGCCTACAACATAAGCAACTATATTGGATGCATTCATATATTTCTTGTGTTATGCTACTTCATATATTTTTATACCTAATTATATTATCACCTATTCTAGCCTTTCCATATCCATAAACTTATATATATACCTTATCTCTATATATATATATCTTATATATATAATATATATCTAATATTATATTATATTAATATATAATAATATATATATAATATATATATATATATATATTAAATATAATATATATATAAATAATATATATAATATTATTTAATTATAATAAATATTAATAATAAATAAAATAATATATAAATATCTAATATAAATAATATATATATATTATATAAATAATAATAATTAAAAAATAATAATTTCGACTAGTACAACCAAAGGACGGACACAAATATGAAGCCGTTTAGTAGGGAAGATTTTCTGTAATCATTACAGTTCTACGGCACAGTGTATTAATACACTAATCTCAATACCTTCTCGCCTCACTCATCCATAGCCAACACGATAATCACGGTAACAAACGTTTATTTCACATACAGAACCTAACAATTCCTATTAGCCTCACGCTACAGTAGGTCTGTGAGTCCAGAGCTAGCCATTGCCCCACCGATTGGCTGGGATATCTTGACTTGGTTCAGACTGAGGCTGGGGATACTATCACCCTGACAACTGAGTGCACGCTTTCCAAACTTTTGTATGGGCCCAACTGGTCCGGGAAAACATAAAATAAATAACCTTTCCCCTGCCGATTGTCGTGGTAAAAATAAATAAAATAAATATATTATATATATATATATATATATATATATATATATTATTATATATATAATATATATATATATATCCCTATATATATTATATATATATATATATATATATAATATATATATAATATAGTATTATATATATATATAATATATATATAATCTCATCTTCCTTTTTTTCCCAAAGACATGGGGGTAAGGGTTGCGTTGACATGCATCGGAAGAAGAGAAGCAGTAGAAGAATATGACAAGTAGAAAAGAAAGCCCAGCCTTACAGCCCACTCTATACCTATTAGTGAGAAAATCCACCCTAGAGCTTCACGTACGGTTAATCGTCAAGTGTAGGGTTCATACCCTTGGCCCTATGGTGGGCTAAACAACCAATACCCCTCATCACAACCAGCCATTCACTCCTATTATGCACCTTTATTCTCGCCTCTGCCAACTCACATTTCTTTCCCTTCAGAAGCTTCGTTAGTGACTTCAAACCCAGCTTTTTCTTCAGTCTTCCCAAGCGCAGTTCGATTCCCAACACACTCCACTATACATCCGCATTAACCAACCGACTGTCATTCCATCCTTTCCATATGACCAAACGCATCTCAATGCACTTTCATTTATGCTCTCATTTACTCTTCTTCACACACCACAATAAACTCTCTATAGCGTTCATTCACTTATTTTATCATTCTTTCTTACATAAAAAAGCCCCTAAGATTGGTCTATCTGAACACATTGCTTTAGATCTACACCTCTTATTCAGACCATAGTCTCACTACTATGCATTTACACAGGTAACAACATACCCTCATGAAAAGACCCTAGCGCACTCAAGGCTTAGTCCCTTACATACACCAACGATTTAATTGCATTGCACTCCTTTCCTGCCATTCACAACTTTCCTACTACACTCTGCGTAATCCGTTCCCTGCTTTTAATAATTATATCCTATAATATTAAATCAGACACTTGCTCCAGCTGCTCACTTCTAACATAACTTCACACCGAGGATCTGTTTCTCTACTCACCAACCTATAACCTTTACTCTTATCTATGTTTACTTTCAAACCTCCTTTTACACACTCTTCTGCCATCTCTCTAGCAATCCTCTCAAACTCTCTTCAGATTCCCAACACAACAAAAACCAAATAATCCGCATATATTAGGTGGATCAACGCCTCCGCTCACTCTTCCATTCTCCATCATTCTAACACCATTCCCTGCCACCGCCCATTTCTAATTCTTTCATAACCCCATCCATATTCAAATTGAAATAACAAGGGGCATAACACATCCTGACTCACTCTGTCTATTAATATAAACCAATGACTTTGACACATTTTATTCTTACACACGCTTCACTATCGTCAATACATACTTTTGATTCCATTCAGAAGCCTGCCACCAAACACCCCTATATTATTCTAACCCTGCCATAGAGCTTGCCCTATTTAATCCTATCATACGCCTTTGCTGCCAAACCCATAAAACCTAAATACATTTTAATCTTCTTCTTGCTTATTTTCTTAATCATTTGTTTCAATGTAAGAATTTTATCCACACATCCTCTCTACCACTTCTAAATGCAACTTGTTCCTCACCAATCAGTCCTTCAGTCACTCGACGCACCCTATCGACTAAATACCAGCATATATTTTCCTACAACACTCAATAAACTAATTCCCCTATAATTCCTACAGTTACCTTACCTCCCATACCCTTATATAAGGGTACAATTATTTCTCTCCTCCAATCCCTCGGAACAATACCCTCCATAAACGTTTTGTTACAAAACTTCCAAATCCAATTAATCACCATCTCGCCTCCGTTCTTGATCATTTCCCCAGTAATTTCATCTATACCTGCAGATTTTACCATTCCTCAACTTTCTCACTATATATTATATTATATATATATATATATATATATATATATATATATATACTAATTAATATATAATATATTATAATATATATATATATACTATATTATATATATATATATATATATTTATTTATTTATTTATATCCCTGGTTATTCAATTTGTATATGAATGGGGTTATGAAAAGAATTAGAGGTGGGGGTGCCAGGAGATGGTGTAAGAATGATGGAGAATGGAAGAGAGTGAGGGTGCCCTACCTATTATATGCGGCTGATTTGGTTTTGTTGCGGTGAATTTCTGTAAGAGAGTTTTGAGGAGGATAGTATGAGATGATTGCAGGGTGGTGTAAAAGGAGGGGCTTGAAAAGTAAACGTAGATAAGACCATAAGGTTTATGGTTGTGAGTGAGGACAGTCCTCAGTGTGGTTATGTTAGATGGTGAGCAGCTGGGATAAGTGTCTGAGTTTAAATATTTAGGATATATGTTGGATGAAGAGGGAAGCGAATGATACAGAAAGTGCAGAAGGAAAGTTGTTGAATGGCAGGAAGGTGGCTGGTGCAATTAAATCGTTGGTGGATGTAAAGGACTAAGTCTTGATTGGACTAGGGTCTTACATGAGGGTAGGTTGTTACCTATGTTAATTAATGTATATAGTGACTATGGTCTTGGAATAAGATGGGTAAGATCTAAAGTTCAAATGTGTTCAGATGGACAATCTTGGGGGCGTGTTAGTGTGAGAAGAGATTGATAAAAGGAGGAATGAATGTATTAAGAGAGTTTATGTGGTGTGAAGAAAAGG
>JABUQX010087624.1:45000-51842 GCA_015478945.1 Trachelipus rathkii
TTATTTTAAATTTATTTTATTTGCATATATTATTTCAACAACTTAATTAAAATGAATGTATAAAATTTCACTAAGTAAAAGAGTAATAATTTCTAGTTAATTTATTTTTGGTTTTCCTAATTTTACTTGCGCTTATTATGAAAAATTTTGTTAAGTATGTACAGTAAACTTTCGATTGTAAAATAATATAAAAATGAACAATATAATTCTGGCGAGTGAAGTTTGGATAAAGCAACATAGAAGATCATATGAAGAATGGATATTCGGCGCAATCGGCTCTTATGAAGATTTTCTTTGCGTAGTTTAAGAAGGAATGAATGAAACACCAAAAAGCATCCGGTAGCTCAGCGGTAGAGCACTCGCCCAGCTACGCGAGAGACCCAGGTTCGTCACTGGTCGGGCGTGTGAGTGTGAGCTGTTCTTTCTTGACTCCGTCTTGCTCAGACTTAAAAATTGGACACACCCCCTCCTAGATTAGGGCTCTGCCCATGAGCAGTGGTGTAGCTAATAAAAAAAAAAAAAAAATTATTATATATACTATTGATTAAAGAAATTAATGGAAATACGAAATATATAAAACTTGTTTGTATATATAATATATATATATATATTATAGATATATATATATATATATATATATATATATATATATATATATATATATATATATAACTTACTATTATGTTTTATGAGCAGCTTTGCAACTTTTGCAGCCTCTCCCATAGTTTGAAGCACAATTTGGTGTTAGTGGTTGGCACCCTCCAAGAGCTTCCCTTGCATTTCAATTGTGGCTAAGAGTTCCATCTATTTGTAAAAGTTTGCTTTTCATACCTCTTCTTTCTTTTAAGGGCTTTGAATTGCCAAACTGAAGAAAATAATAATAATAATAATAATAATAATAATAATAATAATAATAATGATAATGATAATGATAATGATAATGATAATGATAATGATAATAATAATAATAATAATAAAATAATAATAATAATAATAATAATAATAATAATAATAATTAATAAACGGTATATAATAATAATAATAATAAGTGAACATTGTTAATGAATTTTAGAAAATTTTATATACTTTGAAATTTCCAAATACGAACTAAATAACAAATAAAAGAAATTCATGTGTATGCAAACCTCTTTTATTCTTAAGTTCCCATTATGCCATCGCTATTTTGATTTCTTGTTCAATTTCCTTTCTAAAAGTTCTTGTTCTTAAATCAGCATTTCTTCAGTGTCCTCCTTAACTTTTGGATGGCTTCACCTGCAGTAGGTGCTTTATTACCTTTGCCACCACCAAAAAGTTTTGTAATAAGGCTCATTGTTGCCTTCAGTAATAATTAATAAATATAGTGCTGAAATGACCAAAAAAAAAAAAAAAAAATTTGACATTAGTGATTTAAATAGGTCCAATATATTGAAAATCATTTGAGAAGGTTAGCAAATAGCGTCATCAATTAGCAATTATAAAGTAACTTTCTTGTACAGCTAGGGGTGTGAAGCTGTGAAGCTGATATATAGTGCCACCTTGTAAAAAAAAAACCATCACCTTTTGCCCCTTAAAAAAAACCCACCCATTTTCTCGGCTTATACAAGGTCTAGAACCAAAAATTTTTTCCCCCCTTCTAAATACATCGATTATGATTGAAAAAATGTATTATCATCATTCTGGGTTGATTTGTCTTCCCAGGAAAAAATTTTTGGATTTTCAAAAATTTTTGATAAATTTGGACAATTTTCTGCGAATTTTCAACTTTGCAAACAGCAAAAAAATTAAAAAATGGTCTTAAAAATGCAAATTTTTTTAATTAAATATGTTAAACCCATCCTTTATCTCATCCCATGACAAATACCATAAATTTTTAGGCAACCACTAACACACAGGTACCCTTGAAAGTGGAAAGTAAAAAAAAAAACCATATGCCTTTAAAAAAAACCCAACTTCCAATTGAACTCAAAACAAGTAGGCATATGCTTAATGACACTATGCAAAATGTATAAGTGTTATTTTTTAAGTTTTGCCATTTGGGGGGGGCCAGAGACCCCCAAAAAATTTTGCCCTTTAAAAAAAACCCACCTTCCAAAATTCTTTTCTTTATGTATATTTTTAATTTTTTATTTGATTTTATAGATTTATATGAATTTGTAATTAAATATACTTATAAATTTTTTTATCCATTAAATGGCCCAAAGTGTAAGCAAAAAATTATTCAATCAAGAGCAGCCCCGTAGCTGCTGCTACTTTAAAAGTTTTTTTTTAGAAAAAGGATCTTCGGAACCGTTGAAAGTGTCCAAAGAAACAAGGAATTGGAAGGCTAAAGCCTTCGTTTTAAAGTCAATGGGAACTAACGGGGTAATACCAAAAGAAAAATTAGAGGTAATGCTATTAATATATATATATATAGCGTCGGGCGGGGTGACCGGGCCCGCCTCTTTAGGAGGGGTGATTCGGTCCACTCTTAAATAAAATAAAAAATAATAATAATAAAAAAAAAAAAAAAATTTTCGCATCATTTAATAGCCACGCGGTAAGTACTACAAGTTTTTATTTAGATCAATCTTTTTAATTCTAGAAAGTTTTTTTATATTTTTAAAAAATGTTAGAAATTAGGGTACAAATATGCCCCTCAATAGAATTTCAATTTTGAAAAATGTGAGTTTTTTTTAACTTCGTTAAAAAAATGAACATTGTGGATGATTTTAATTATTTTTTCAGTGGATACCCTCGAGTATGTTAGCTTTTAAACTGGCATAAGTAAATTTTTGATCCAACAGTATTAGTGGCAAAATTACGGGGCCTAACTTGGTCCGAATTCACCCGTCCGTAAAATTCGATGGAGGGTGACTGCGGACCACATTGTTTTCGTATTTTAACGGCATTATTATTTGACATTTTTTTACATATAATTATTTTAAAATATAATAAAAAGTTACTTATTTTAGTAAATTTTTTAAAACAATGAAATTTTATAAAAAAAACGAATTACAAAAAGTGTCAAAATTTTTGAGCGGAGAGGGGTGAATCGGCCACTTAAAATTTTTTTATTTCTTATTTTAATTTATATTATGACATTTTTATTACTTATTACGAATTTTTATATATAATAAATAATTATTATATTAAGTAAAATTAAAAATTGAATTTATACGTAAAAGACGAATTTAAACAGATTGGTCCGAGTCCCCCTCACTGGTGGTACCGCTTCACACCCTCCACGATCTAGCCCTGAAAGGCGCTTTTATTAACACTTTTAATAAACTTTTTATTATTAGCATTACATTATTATTTTTTTTGTGTGCTTATGACCGACAATAGGCCTTGATTTCACATGTAAAAGTAAATAAAAATATTTGCCATTTAGCTGGGGGCCTGATTTTTTAAAAGGGGGGGGGGGATAAAAATGACCGGGGGGTTTTCCCCCCCCCCCCCCCCCCCCCCCCCCGGGAGACGCAATTATGCCTAAAGTGGTCCAAGTCACCCGCCCGACGCTATAGTAAATATTATATATATATATATAATATATGATATATATATATATATATATATATATATATATATATATATATATATATATATATATATATATATATATGGTAAAATATGTAGATTTGAATCAGTGTATATTTTCTGAAAAAAATTTCTAAGTTCAGAAAAGTTAAGTTTTTTAAGAAAATTCTTTAGTGGCAAGCTTCTGGAATTATGCCAGAAGCTTGCCACTAAACAATTTTCTTAAAAAACTTAACATACCGTCATCCGGGGGAAAAGGGTTCATTTTTTAGGTTTTAAGAAAATAGTAAGTTGCCAAAATTCCATTTTTTATTTTTTTAACAAAAATAAATGATAAAATAAAACATTTTTTCCATACCAATACTATGCTAAAATATGAAAAAGAAACTTGCATTACAAATATAGTTATTTTGACCTTTACAAAAATATGTGCAAATTTTTTTTGTGGGGGAAAAGTGTTCACATTCACGGGGTAAAAGGGTTCACTAACTTATAAATGCATTACCGCACATTTAAACCTTCAAACTCTTGACTTTTAAAATAAAAGGTTCCTTTACGTAATTCATGGTTAAGAATTTTCAAAATTTCATGTAATTGGACACAACTTATGTCCACAAAAATTTTGAGGGGGGCAAAAGGGTTCACATAAGTGGGGGAAAAGGGTTCACCAACTTGTACCTAAATGCATTATCTCACATTTAAAGTATTTACTTTTAAAATAAAATGTACCTTTACAGAGGCCATGCTTAAGAATTTTATAATTTATAAAGAAATTTAGAAATTTATAAAGAAATTTACAAATTTATAAAGAAATTTAGAAATTTATAAATACCGTTAAATTTAAAAATTTATAAATAAATTTATAAATAGCTATAATATTAAATTTAAAATAATATTAAATTTATAAATATAATAAAATGAAATGTTTGAAAAATAATGGTAATATTATTTATAGTTATGGTAAATTTACATATTTACTCAAAAATAATTGAAATAGATTATTTAAATACAAAAAAATACATTTCTAATAGGTGAACCCTTTTATCCCATACATGTGAACCCTTTTACCCCACGTTCAAAAATGTTTTTTTTAAAAGTGTGCTAATCTAAATATTAAAATCATTAAAAAAATACATGCCTTAGTTATTATATTTTTCAATTCTTCAAGCCAGATAATGATAAATTGTTGCCGAACTATAAAAAAAAATCTTAGAAAAAAATTGGAATTTCCTAAAAAATCGGTATGAAAATTAAAAAATTTTTTTTTGAGTTCTAAATGTCACATATTAAAGTTAAATTTATAAATATATTCAAATTAAATGTTTGAAAAATACTGGTAATATTTTAAAATATGTATTTTTTAAATAATTACCATTTTGTATCTATTCAAACATTTTTAAAACTGGTGAACCCTTTTCCCCCGGATGACGGTAACTTAACTTTTCTGAACTTAGAAATTTTTTTCAGAAAATATACACAGATTCAAATATAGAATAATACCATATATATATATATATATTAGGGTGTGCCGAATATTCGGTAAGTATTCGGCCTATTCGGCAAAAGCCGAATATTCGGTATTTTGGGCTTTTTGCCGAACTATTCGGGCCGAATATTGAGCTTTATAAACAATAAATTACGTCAACATAAGGGAAAATTATTTCAATTTAAAATTGAAATTTTAGAAACTTATTTTCCAAAAAAATAAAAATATAGCCAAATTTTGTTAGGCCCAATATGGCAAAAATCTGCTTTGTCATTTTGTCAAGTCCTATAAGGGCCTTTGAACATTTTTTCTTTTCAATATTCCTAAAAATAGAATTCATTTAGTGATACGGGATAATGGACCAAACATGGTAGCTGTATAAGGGAAAGTGGCTTGCTTATCAATTTCATGTTTTATTCACATGTTGCAACTATGGCATTCACGACGATTCAATATAATGTCAGAAGTCTGTTAAAGAATATTTTATGCTACTTGCAAAAGCAATATCCTCTCATTTTCCCATTCAGCAAACGGGCAGCTGCAAAGCTAAAACACTTTTACAAGTGCAGCTGAATGTCAAACAGCATAAATTAATCAAGACGTTTCTACATGCTGGAACAGAAGAACTAATGATATGCTTAAAAGATTGTTTGAACAAAAAGTTCCTATTCATATACGCTGCTGAATGCAATCAAAAAATGTTAACTGATTTTCAGTGGCAAAATTAAATTCCATTTACTTGAGCCATTTTGACAACAATCAACTAAAACAAGCATGTAACGTGAAGTAACAGTCGCCCAAGTGTTCCCTTCCATTTTAGCAATAAATCTATTTTAAATAAGGCAATTAAAAGCAAAAGTTCAGTGAAATAATTATCACTCGTTGAAGAGACTTAAGAAATCAGTTGAAAAAAGACTTTCTAAGTTCCTATGTGATAAATCTTTGTGTGTAGCTACTTTCTTAGATCTGCGATTCAAGCTAATTTTTCAACATGAATCAGATGAATCAGTAAAAAATATGGTCATTGAGGCATTGAAAGAAATGCATGAAAATTTAGCTCCTGACTCTTCTGCTGACGATGATTTACGTAGTGGGGAAAGTGAAGCTGAAGTTCCATTTTCACTTCTTTAATAGATTGTTTTAAAGAAATTGTGGTATCAAAATCGTCATACACGAAAAGAAAGTGAGAGTGAAAAATGAAAGTCCCATTCTCTTGACGAGTGATTATTGTACATAAAAAGTAAAAGCTACGTACGGAATTACATCAAAAAATAAACAAATATATAAGTTTGCCCACTTTGACCAGTGAAGACAATAATATTCCCTTCAATTGGTGGAAAAACACTAGAAATAGTTTTATGAATTTGAAAAAAATAGCAATAAAATACCTTTCAGCTCCACCCGTCATCAGTCGAAAGTGAAAGAATATTTAGAACAGGAGGAAATATTTATGGCCACAAGAAATAGGTTATCCCCTTGAAAATGGAGAACTGCTAATGTCTCGTCATTTTAACCTTATAAAACACTGGTAAAAACATGAAATTTCTTGACGGGGTTTCAACAATTGATTATGATGTGCTTGATTACCAAAAATGTAATCGGTTTTGCATATCACATCGCATTTTGTGAGATATTGTGTGTGTAACACAGATTTGTAAAAATTTTATGGTTTTTAACCCGCTTTTTTCAGAGGGTCTAATCAGCAATTAGTGATATATATCATATATAGTATATATAATTAATATATATTATACACTATATATATATATATATATATATATATATTAGTATATATATATAATATATAAATATATATACTATATATATATATATATAAAAA
>JABUQX010087625.1:0-14179 GCA_015478945.1 Trachelipus rathkii
TCAACTGATTCTTTTTTATTTATGTCCTCTTTTTCACTCTCTTTCAGTTCAATATACTAAGCTATGGAATACAATTTGATATTTCTATTAAACTAATAGAACAATTTACTTTATTAAGTAATATGAATATAGACAATAACTCTGATATACAATTTATTATAAAGCGGACGATATTACTCTGTATAATAATTCTCATTACAATCAAGTCGAAGATACCATTTTCCCTGATATCTTTCGACTATGTTAACTGAACAACAGCTGCTTAGTTGATATTATCAATGATACTTAAACTTATTATATTCGCGCTTCTATTCAACAAATTTGATTATCACCATTTGTTTCTTGAAAAGCTAAATTATAAATCGAGGTTTCTCGATCCGCGATGGTACATTTAATCTCCAATCGAATTTTTGTTGTCCTTGATTTACTTCTATATATTCACACAGACTTGTAACTAGTTTTCAAAAAATTAATAATTTAAAGTAACTTTTATTATTGTGATAGTCTTTTATCACATGTTTTTATTGAATACAATATCATAACGCAGTAAGTTGTTATACGTGCGCATTCTCCATAACAATTCTAGGTAAAAATAATTTACCATCAGGAACTTTATAAGTACCTCAACACATCATCTGTTGCTTCATATGATTTTAAATATAGCAATCATTGTGCCACTTCTTTCTTTATCTCGTTAAATGAAATGTACGATGTTTTATTGCACATAGAAATTGACTTTTATCAACATACATTTTCAACGACTAAAATCCAAATATATGATTTAATCGAGCGAGAATAGTCCTAGACAAGTCGAAAAAATTTCCCTGAGAGTTAAGTTATCTTAAATAAGTATTAATGTCGTTGATCTCTCACACATATCTCCCACGAATATTATAATTTTCGGCACACATACTTTATACACTATTTTATTAGCGAGGATGAATTCCTCTTAGTATTAAAATTTCACATACCTTATTAAATAATATGAGAAGGATATGCTAAAAGTCCTACTCATAGACTTGATAAGCTATGTCCAGATTTCGGGATATTTCTACCATACTTTTTATTTCCAAGTTGATATTGAACTCTCTTGAAAATAAATACATGATTCCGTTTTAATTAGTTTATATATAAGCTCATTATTAACATCTGCTCCAGTTGCAGTTCCAGGTTGATCTTTTCAAAATGTGATCACTCTTCTTTCTTTTTTAAAGACCCTTCGAAATAAATATAACTTCTAGAAGGTAGTAAATATAATGAAAATTCATCCTGATTTTGAACTGATATTCTTAAATCAGCACATTTATTTAAATTAGTTCCTCTGTATACAGGTCATCATAATTGCTATGATATTCAAATCTTTTAAATGAATCATCTATTTCTGATGATTCCTTCCAATTAAAATTATACTCCATTTATTATAGAGAAAAAAAAGTTTATGTTTGATAGTTTAAATAGTAAGCGGTGAACTATTATGTATAAAATTGAAGATCTTCATCCCCCGAAGATTCAAAGCGGTTTTATGAATACTGACCCAAGTTAAAGGCTAAATTACCCCAAATTATAAATCGAAGAATTAACAGTTGCAAAAATTTATTGTGTTAATCGTGTAAAAAGTATATGATTTAATACTGAATATGTGATCTTAGGTCTCCTCATTATTTTATAACCGGGAGAGTAACATCGGGAGAAACTTTATTCATTAAATTTGTTTCTTAGAGATGATCCATAACACTTTAAGTAGATACCTTCTTTTCCTATATAGTATTATCACAATATAAAACTAAGATAGATTTACTGGTGAAATGCTTTTTGAATATCGATCATGTTTTTTCTCATGAATGGGTTAACACATTAACCGCTTTAAAAGATGCTTCCTTGCAATGTATAAATAAACTCATCAATTACATCCATATAAATAATACATTTCATAGTTATGTGTTTTGCTTCAATACTGAATGCTTCTGAATGCATGCTTTATTTTTTATACAAGAGATTGATCGATTTGAGAATGTTAAATTATTAATCCTCGCATTGATTTCATTAGGTAATGAAATTAATATTTCAAATAACTTTTGACCTCGTTATATTTATATGCCGCACAATTTTATTATTTGATTCATTAACTAAGTTAGTCTCGGTACTGAATTTATAACGTATTCTAAATATTAATAACGCTATTTCATGTTTTTTGAAATATATTTCTAATTTTAAAAGAAAGGTTTTCAATAATGAAGTAGAAAATGCAGATGTTATTTACTAGATCAACACATGCTCATTTATTATAGAAGAAAAAAGTTATTTAAAGGTTTAAGCGTTTCTGAACCAAATGAACCTAAACATGGCAGTTCAACATTAAAAGCTTGTAACACCTGAAAAGAGCTATTTTGACTCAACGTGATATTTCATTGAAAATACACATATTTCTGAAAGTGTTATTATCTCCAATACGATCTGAATGTAAGAATCTATTTTGATATCTACAGTACCTATTGGCAATGTTATCATCGCATCTCTACACCTGTTGCAGATATCTTCACGAGGAGTATATCTCCCAACACCTTAAAGCTTCTTCTTGCGTGTTCTTAGCTCTCTGCGTATTTCTGTCTGTTGTTATTCTTTACAATCTTCAAGCAATTTATATTCATCATATATTGTTTAATAAACATCGTTATATTTGATCACCCTTATTCGATTTAGCAGTACTTCCATCGTATCTAAAAAACGCTTTAGTTTTAGAATCATTATTTTTCTTAATAATTATTACTAGTGCGCATTTACCGAAACTTCCATCCACAGGATTTTCAAGGTTAGTAAAAGTTTGCTAGACCTTGCAGTGAGCGCGAATGTATTCGGGTTTTATGCAATAATAACAGATTATAAGATGCCTCAAATTTGCAAAACTGAGTTTTATATGTTGCCTATTATGATAATATCGAATTTCACTGTTCTATCAAGTCTATGTTTAACGCCAATGATGCGTTGTCCATATTTTTATTAGGATATTATTGAACTTACTTATCATATATTTTACATCGTGCTATTTAGATTTTTTCCTCAAACTTGTAAATATTTTATATCTAGTATAATACTAGGCGATGCTGATACTTTCTTCAATAGCTTAAAGAACTTGAACGTGAAAAGTAACACTGTGCATGAGTAAGGTTGTTGAGTTTGAAGTACGAATTTTCTATATTTTGATCGGAATAGTTATATCCTTAATCGGTTTCAATTAATGGTTGTACGCTAGTGTATTAATATTTTCTATGATAGATACTCTTCGTGTGCAGCACCTGCTATTTTTCGTTTACACACCAATCCTTTTCTGTAAGTTTTTCTTGCTAATATCTTAACTCAAATCAGATATTTCCTTATAAATATTTAACAAGTGCCATTTGATTGTAAGAGTGAAAACTAACCTTATAAGGTTTAAACATCAAAAACATCAAAACCGACCAAAAACATTTATTATTCATAGGTTTTTTACATAGGTATGTTTTTCGTAAAGCCGTTAACCTGTTAGATGTTTTAAACTGTTGATGTTTGATGTTTAAACTGTTCGAATGTTTTTGTTTAACTGTTATTACCGGGTTCAACAGTTCTTATATTATCCTTTAAGGCTATTTTAATGAGTTTCCTCTTTTCTATTTATCCTACACGATAGTGTAATAGTAATACAGACTTTTCCATTCCTAACTAATATTTCTCTTTATTTCCTTTTAATATTTTTTCAACCTCGGTATAATTCATCTTCTACATTATTTCAACCACTTCTGTTCATCAAAAACTTCCAATACATCCTCTCATCACTCATGTCCTCTTATTTATAAAGTTTATAGGATTTGTTTTCAAATACTTCAGATATAATAAATAATTCTTCTGTAAAGTTTGGAAGATAACCTTTTCTAAAAATCTTTAATATTTTCTGTGCTTGTATCTTCTACTCTAAATCACCAAAGGTTTAAATTTTGGTGTTCCTCACAAGTTTAGAACTCTCTCTCTAAGTAGGGAAGTAGGAAATAAATTTTCAGACACAACTCATAATTACTTATACCTTCTTCAAGAGACCTTCATGTTCGAGAAACAGAGATGTTTTCTATATGTTTAATATACTTCATGAGGAAGCATGGTATATATATGCATTTTTTAGCTAATCAGGGAGAATTATCAAATTCCAGTTCTTTTGGAACACGTAAATTGGACCTAATATATCTTCCATCAATTATTGTAATATCTAAAGTTCTGTAATATCTCTTTCTCTTACTGACTTGATGTCTTATTCGATTCATTCACATCTGTATGCGAACCATGTATTCCTCTGTTTTCTAAATAGCTCTTGAGTTGGTTTAATTTTTGAAGATCATTCGAGCCTGAGATCGTAATTGTAAACATTCTATGAAAATTATCTTAAAAGTCGGGTGCAATTTATTTAAAATGACAAAAATAGCGTTGCTTAGTGACTCTATGTTTAAAAAAAGTAGCCCAAGCGTATTTACTGTAAATATATCCTCCATAACTGTTTTCAATACGTAATTTATATTTTTATTCTGGGATTTATATTTTTGCATGTCTACTAAATCAGCTTGCTATTGATCATCAACACTAGAGACCATCACTCTTCTCGTTGAAAATTTATGTCTTATCGGTTTATGCAATGTGTAAACGTTTTGATGATCTAACCAGTCCTTAACTATCTTAGAAGATACCTGGAAAATCCGTACTAAATCATTGATTCCTGAGTATCCAGTTTTAGGATTAAAATATAATTCTCTCAATTTTTCAGAGCCCGATTTCCCGCGAAGCCTCTTTACCACACGTTTTTTGAGGTAAACCTCATTCCGAATGCTTGATTTCCATTCCCAAATAACCCTGTGAACTAATCTCGCGTCTTTTCTAAACGTACTCCACTTGGGATTCATTCAAGGATCTTAACGCGAGTGTCAACCCTCAGCGTTGTAATAAATATTAAATCTAACATGAGCGCGATTTCTTCTCTTCGTGTTTTTTTATGTTTAACACTATAATTATAATCAAAGTTGTTTACGAAGAGGCCATTATCTAAACTGATTAACCACCATTAATATCCTTTCCTTATTTAATCTATTTGTGATACATTTCGTAACCTCGAACCCACAATATGAATATTTTCCTGTATTCCTAAACGAACCGTTTTCAATATTTTCCGATGGAAATATTATTAGTATAAAATTTAATAATCCATTTCTCGGTAAAGGAAGTTTCTTCAACGCTGAATTTAACAATCCTGAACCAGTTTTTTGTCTTTAAAAATAATTAATTCTTTAAATAATAGTATAATTGGCACAGGGCCAAGGTTCGATGGTTATACTTATTTGAAATTCTTTATATTCTCAATGAAATTTTTTTTATGATACTGTATTCGGAGTTTGTATTCGTAAATTAAACAATGATTATTAGATGGAATTAAAAACTGTTTTATTATGGATACATATAGCTTAAATGTCCTTAAAATTAGCTTGATATCTTCCCTCTCCTGGTGGTAATAATTTCTTTTATTTAATGTACTCTAAACTGTAAACCATGGTACTTTCCAACACTCAGTTTCGTGCAATAATAACTTGTCAAATTTCTTCCATACGGCTATTATTCATTTTGAAATGAAATCATTAAAAAAAATATTATTTTAACTAAATCTTTTATAGGACATGCAACTCTCATTTAAATAATCACTAGTCTATATGAACCTTTCGGTATACATATATGACTCTAATCAGTGGTTCCTATACCTTTGCGCGACTAATATAAATAGTAAGCTTGTAGGTTAAGTTCATGTCTCTTCCTCTCGTATAATAATCTTCAGCTTTTCTTTGATTTTTAACAATATCTTCATTTAAATCATCAAAATACAAAAATTTTTCTCTGCTTGTTGTTAACCATCTCTTTTCGGGTCTATGGAATTTCGGAAAGAATCTTCTAATATTCTACCTTCATATTTGATTTTTTATTACTTTTAAGGTAGATTTCTAATAATGAATCGATATCACCTCCTCCTTTCTCTAATAATTCAAGAACTTCGTTTTTTCGAGCTTATGTATATTATCCATTATCAAATCCTGATTTTTATTAATTTATATTTCTGGATGGTGATAGAGTTACACGATTGTCGAGGTTTTAATACCTTTTCACAAAAAACAAATAAATAATTATAACCTATAATCACTTATCCATAAGTAACATTATTAGTAGAAATTCGTTTTACACCTGCTAAAGTTGCTATATAGCCCCATAATAAATTAGTATATTAATAAAAACTGGATGATGGTAATAGAAATGATGTTCTTGATTATCTCTGCTATTCTCAAATTTCCACATACCAATGAATAGAAATGTTTTCCATTAATAAAAAATATAATAAAGATAAGAAATAAAAGATCTCAAACTAATATTGAAGGAGACCTAGAAATATAGGCTAACAATACCCCTGAAACGGGCCCCACCTTTGTATATCATTTTTTTCGAGTTTAAAAATAATAATCACATTTATGACGATGAATTTCCGTGAAACACGGGGCTTTGTTATTCCCACCATTTAATTTTGAACAACGATATAATATAAATTATTATTCTAAAGATCCTGAATTTGTATTGAGATTATTTTCTTAAAAATCACACGCATATGATCGCTTACTTTTTTATACACAAACACGTGTTTGTACGAAGTATTTCTAAAAATAAAAAGCGAGGACGGCATATATTACTTATTCAATATTATTGACAAAATATGATATTGAAACAGCGTTGTTGCCAAATTTTTTTCAAAGAAAATTTTATAAATGCATAACTACGATATACATTCCTCTATATATTCTGAAAAAGATATATTATGAATATTGAGTAAATCGTTTTGAGCGCGAATGACTCTCCTTCAAAACTTGAAGGAAGCGGTGAAAAACCGCAGCCTTGAAATTTTTTTTCAAGGGGGTCCCTTTTGAATTGATTTCTTGCCTTTTGTTTATTCTTACTGCTAATATTTTTGTCATTTGTCTATAGCTCATAGTTTTTCATTTTCTATAGAGTATTTTCTATTCTTTCTTACAGTTTTTTTAAATTAGTTATTTATATAGTAATTCATATTTTTTTTATATTCTATATAGAGACAGAAGGACTCTGTATAATTTTGATAAACATATGAATGCTAATTTTTCCATTTTAGACTTAACTAAATTAATAATAATATTCCTTCTTTATTTAATAGATTAATATTTTCATCATAATTTTATTCATTATTACTTTTTTAAAAATCTTTAGTATCCATATCAGTAAAATTTTAATATTTAATCTACTTTGATCTCTAACCTACTTTATTCTTTAGTATCCTATCTACTAATCTCATAAGGAAACTGATTCTGCATTATTATTTACCAAGTAAATTTTTTGAATGTATAATTAATTATATTGATTTTTTTTAATAATTGTAACTAAACGAGCGATTTCTCTCGTTCTTATATTTATTTTCAGTATACCCATCCATATCTAATATATCTTTATTAATATATATAGGTTTTATTATTATTTAAACTAAACCCAAAAGCTTTATCATATGCATTAACAAACGGTTCCCAATAATTAAAGAATTTGAATTAAGAGACTTTTTTATATATTAAATTTAACAGGAATATTCACGGAAATTTCATGAACCATTCTAAACATGACCCGTATCGATAATTTAGGATCGTCGTTAGAGTTAATATTTGTATTCATGTTATTTATCGTTAATTTTTAATAAAAAAAAAATTTTTATATTAAATTTTTTATTATGAGCGCATAGCCTTAAGTTTTTTTTTAATTATACTAATAATTATATGACATATTTTTTAATTTTTTATTTTTTAATAAATGAAAGAAAATATAACCAAGAAAAGAAAACACAAAATTCCTAGGGTCATACCTTTAGATACCAGGAATTTTCTTCACGCTAAGAAGTTTTTGTCCTTTTATTTAAAATTAATTAACCTAGGACAGTCCCACTAATTATAGTTTATTGTTTTTTTAAATTTGTAATTATGATATATAATATATGATATGCTATATATATAAAAAATAGAAATATAATATAATTCTATAGTATCTTTAGATTTCTTTGTCTCTATACTTTAGAGAATACAAAGGAAATATACTTTTATCACCGAAAAGAAGTTATTTTTTTTTAAATTATACTATAAGTTTATGTTTTTTTTAAAAAACAAATTAATAATATAAAAGAAATTCCGGCGGCATCCTTTAAGGAGCGCGAATTCATAACTCAGAATGTATCGCTTATATATGTTTCTTCGTATTGAATAATATACAGATACTTTGTCTCATTTATTATGCTTTTAAAAAAATATATAGCAATAGAACTCACCAATGGAGCGACTAATAAGTTTATACCTATAGGGGGCCAGGCCTTTGAGTACTTACACAATGCAATTTATTGGATGAGCGATAACCGTACGATGCTCTATAAAGAGCACTAGTACCTTGAAACTTTTCTATCTTTTTGGGAAAGTGGATGGCTTAGTGGATAATAACGCTCTAACGGCTGCATGATCCACTCACAGCGACGCCGGAGTCCAGCGTTTCCGTTATTGCCTGTCTTAGAGAGAGGTGAGTATAAATCCTCTGTGCACCTCATTTTATATAGGTACATTTTATTAACCATGAGAGTTGAGGCCAGGCCTTTTGAGCTACCACAAGGCATTGATATATAGAGGTGAATTATAAAGACCGATGGTGCAATTAAAAACCTAATTTCACGCTTTTGCAACGTCCTTTTAGATTTTGGTCTGGAGCGTGGATATGAGCTTAGTGGAATAGCGCCAGGTTTTACTGTTACCACACTTAAACGATGATACCTACACCTCAACTACGGTTTATTGCTACACCTACAGCGAACGAGCTGAGATGTAAAAGGGAGGTCTCAGTGTTACTGAATCCCGCTGATGAATGTAGATGGAGTTATCTTAACATTCATTGTTAGACTCATTCAAGAATTAAGATATATACCTCAACGTTTTTATCTTTTTAATGTATAGGACGCGCCGGTCCTTAGGACCAGAGCGCTAAATGTATGTTAAATGAAGTTGTTCTGATCTCTACAAAAAATTTATTTTTATTTTTAATATTTTTTTATTTATCTCTTGAATTATTATAGAGCGGCGGAGTCGCTTCAGAACCGCCGTGGATGCATTTGGATCTTTAATGTGATTTAGGACCTATGTTGTATTCTAAAAAATAAGATTATATTTTTGTGTTTATATAACTCCATTTTAGACATGATATAAATGAGCGCCGGTCGCTTTAAGGACCGGTACGATGTACTTAATGAAAAGATATTTGATTGAAAGAAGAAATTATATTTTTCTTAATTTTATCTTTTTTTTTTTGAATATTAAAGAATGATTTTATATATTTCTTTTAAAAAAAGAATATATATTAAATAAACGATAATGGCGGGGTCTCCTCTCGAAGAAGACAACCGTTATGCAAAATATACCGTTTAATTTTCTCTTATGAATCACTTACCAGACTAATTCTTTTTATATATTTTAAAAAATATATAATAGAAGATGACGGGTGTCTAGAGACACCCGTCATCACAAAATATAGTTTTAAACAAAAATATAAAAATATATAATAGAGCGGTAGCGAGTTGTAAAGATAAAACAACGATCAATTCTTTCTCCGTATATATAGATATGTCGATAAAAAAATTTTCGTTTTAACTCCAAAAATACAATTAATTAAAAACTTAAATTAATTAACGTAATTTTTTTTATATATTCAAATTCTAATGCATAAATTTGATGATAATATATTGGAGTTTTGAATTTTTCTTTAACTCTAACATACAACTAAAATGTAATCTATTGTTGGCGCCAACTAACTTATTCTATAATGTCCTAAAGCTAATGTGTTTATATTGTTTTCTAATATATATCGTTTATCATCATTTCTCGATAATGATATTTCTCTACCTATCCTTTCTAATAGATCTGTGAACTCTTTCAACTTTCTTAAAAATAAGGAGACCTCAACCTCCTCAATAACAATATTCTGTCTCAATCGTCCAATAATTGAAATTCTATTTTTCTATATTCAGAAACATTGCAATTTCTATTCTTATCTCTGAAGTTACGATCTATAATCTTCTTTCGGGCGGTCAGTTGAGTTCGACATGTGCCACAAGGCTCTAATTTTCAAATTTTTCTCAATTGGCATCTATCATTATCTCCCAAGCCTTGTTCTGATTTTCTTTCCATTCTCAAATTGTCGAACATATATCTACATTCGTAAATCTATTAACACATTCAACTCTTATGGTGATTATTCCCTTTCAATTATTCTTATCATTTTAAAAAGCAACCAGCAAAGTCGAAATCAGCAGCTGTTGATAAGATAATGGCCATGGAAGTAATTGACAGTTGGACTGTCTTAATGTTCGGTCTTTAAGCTGTCCTGAAGTGTTTGCTCAAACTTTTCACGTGTAATACACTCTAGACGGCGTTTTACAGAACTGATTCCCTCCTCTCGGCGCCTCCTTTAACTGCCCCGCCGCATAACCAGTGCAAATATTCTAAGGAGTTTGTTGCTGCACGGTCTTGAGCTTTAGTGACAATAAGACCAGGAGGAGTGTTTGACCTGATAGTAATATCTTTGACTATTGTACGCTTCGAAATACGTATGATTATTCGGATGCCAGCTTTTGCGCGCACGTTTTTAAACGCTTGTAGCTCATTTCCATTAAGTTTAACACTAGTTCCTCCTACTGCCATCAACTTCAACTTCCTTTTACACCTACTGCGGAAGAGTTCATTCTCAATCATTACTAGCAAGAGACTCGCCTAAGCCGAAGGTAAGAACCGCAACAACACCAAAAGCATTTAGGATCCAGGAAAATGCAGATCCTAGGATAACCACACAAGGCCCTATTTCTACATCACGATATGTAGGATTGGAAAACGAACTTTTCTTAACAAGAATGACTTTAAAACATCCCAAAACTTGACGATTTTTTCTGATTACCAGTATCCCGGCTTCTGTATGGCTTCGACTAGTGATCTTCTTTCCCTCTCTCCGTCTCTTGGTCCTCTGCTCTTCTTCCATTTTCGATTAAATCTTTTTCTGCTGCGCTTGACAAGTTCGAAGAGTTTCGATAAAGTCTGGCAAAACGTTTAATTTCTTAAACTATTTTCTTGTAGTTTATGTTTTCTCTTTGTAACCTTCCTTGACTTCAGTTCCAGTCGTTTTATGGGTAGTATTAGTAGTAGCACCATTATCTTAAAATATCTCTGAGTGCGTGTTCTTTAGCAGTCCTTTTATCTCCCAACTCTTGGTCCATTTGGCGTCAATAATCATCGGTTACTGTGTCTCTTCTCCACTCGTAGGTTGAGACCTTCGCTACTCATCATTACTCCTTTAATTTGAAAGACAGAAATTCATTAGAAATAAATGGTGTAGAGAGGGTTAAGCCTCCTGGAAGCGAACGAACCTCTGATCTGTCTCGATCAACGGTTGGCTAAAAAACCACATGGCTGTTTTAAATGCCCTTCAATGACACTCACGCTACTTCAATCTAACAATTGACATAATTTTGCCACAAAAAGTATAATATGAGTCTTGAACAACTATACTTTCTAACTCCTTTCTCTGTGTTCTTAAAATACTTGATATTATTTTTCCTCGTGATCTTTCTAGAAGGATAACAATATGTTCTTCCTAACAAGTTCTAGGGACTAGGGTTCGATCATCTTCCGGATCCTAGGTAGTTATTACTTAGAGAGGTTCCCTCTCATTGAAAAAAAAAATACAGGTCTTCTTGAAATTGGTGGGTCAAGAACCTTTCACCTTAACCCTCCAATTCTTCCAGACATCCTTTGTTTTCGACTTGCTCTATCGCTCTCCTTATCCTATTGCTATCATAAGGAACTTCTAAACTTTCTGATAGGATAACACCTCCTTTTGGGGTGACCTCGCATGACCCCTCCTTTGAGGCGAGCTTTCATGACTCCTCCTTCCACAGTCTCATCTTTTCTCCGCTCAACTCATATATTCCCCAATTAATTTCGTATTTCATATTAGCACCACTCTAAATGCAAGAGGAATACACTCTCCACTGATCAATTTTTCCAACGCCTTTCGTTGCTGAAACAATTTCAAGAGCCGAACGGAGCAGGTCTACGTTTTAATTTGTCCCTTGTCCAAGTTTTTCAAAAATCGACTTAAATTGGCAAACCTCTTGCATTTACCCACTTTAGGATATATATATATAATATACTATATAAGTAGTATATATATATTATATATGGTATATATACTATGAGTATATAACTATTAGTAATATATATATAAAATATATACTATATAATATACACACATACATATAATATAAAATATATATATATATATATATATTATAACTATATATATATATAGTTATATGCATATTTATATACCACGTAAGACACTATATAATATCATAATATAACAACACACCTAATATATACAAATATACTACCTTATTATTATATTATATCATATATAAACTATGTATAAATAAATTATATTATACCATATATTATATCAAATATAGATTTATTTATTTTATATTATAAATATCTATATAAATTATAATATATTAGTATATATATTAATCTATATATATATATAAAATATATATTATCTATATACTAAAAATATAATAATATATATATATAATAATATATCTTAGTATATAGTCAATTATATTAATTATTGTTTGTAATTATATAGATATAATAAATATAGTATGTAGTATATATATATATATATATATAGTATATATTAATTAACTACCCATATAGCTATATACAGGAAAGTATGTAAGTACTATTATAATAGTTATATATTATGAGTAGTATATTTTCCAGAGCAGTAATAGTATTATATAATATTAGGTATATAAGTATATTATATATATATCATCGGAGGTTTTACGGGAAGCACAGGAGGCTCATCATCAAAAAAAATAAAAGCAACTAAGTAATAAATAACAAATTCAAATACGTATTGTTATATCTTAGTTAAAGATAATGTCTAAAAATTAAAATTAAAAAAAAACCTAAAAAAAGGGAAAAAATCTAATTTTACATTAAGATCATTATTTCTCTGTCGAAATCTATTATTTTTTACATAAGGATCATTGATTCTGCATGATATTTCGATTTGTGCCCAAGATAAGATATTATTATATATCTATTCAAAACACTAAGTTTCGTTGTCATGGCAATTTCGTTATAAAGAAGACCTAGTTTCTTTATCTTTTGTCTATTATTGAGGATTTTCACAAGACCGCTTCTCTCGAACACGTCATAAAATTACTCCCAAATTTGGCAACCGTGCAATAAATGTGCGAAAAAAAAAGCAAGAGAAAACTCTAATTAAACTAAAGTAGACATAAAAACAAACTTATTTTAACATATAGACGAGCCATCCGTAGTGAAAGAAATAAGCTTAAAATATATAATGGTAAATAATAAGCTTTTAAAATATAAAATAGTATATAATATATTAATATATAATGGTAATATAAATAGTATAATTTATTATGATATGTTATATATATATTATTATAGGTATATATAATAGTATACTTAAGTTAGGGTAGATAAAGTAGGGTACTATATGATATTTTAGAAAGAGAGAGAGATGGATGAGAGAGGATGGAGAGTATAGCAGGGAGGAAGACGAATGGAGTAAGCTGTATTTGTGCGAGTAGAGGCAGTAGGAATGGAGATGTGGCTAGTAGAGATGAGAGAGACGATTGTATACTACTTTAAGAATTTACTGATGTGTTATTGATTGAGACTCGTTGTAATTGGCCAGAGGCTGAAAGAAAGGCGTAAAGAAAAACAGTCCCAGATATTGGGACTCTCATGCTTCGGGCAACGGCTAAGTTCGAGTCACGTAAAGAGTACTTAACGGTGGATTATCGAGGCCTGTAATTTTTGGAACACACCCTGTCATATCAGTGCTAGGTTACACCTCTAAACTTCAACGACGTGTTACCATAAGCCATCCTCCCTCATGATCTTGAAGACCTGTGTTCGCGAAGATAACATTAAGAAAGAACAATACGTCGGTAATTAAATAGATGGATATGAGCTCTTCTGAATTCTATGGA